>QANX01005149.1:0-204739 GCA_003254975.1 Ochetophila trinervis | reverse complement strand
TTTTTTTTTTTTTTTTTTTTTTTTTTTTTTTATAAATGGTCCACGAGGAAGTTGAAATACATATTTGTATAGAACTATTTTAGCATCTCTTTGATCTAAAGGTTTGATTACATTTGCTACAGCATTTTCAGAAAACGCTGCTGTATTTTATATGGTGGTAGAACATGTCATTTTAAATTTAAGATTCTACTTGCTGTAGAAGATAATAGTATGTATAATATTAGTAAACATTAGGGATTAGCTTAATTTTTAAGAGATACAAAATTAATAATGTAGAGTGAAGTTTCCGAGAAAATAATCAATAGAATCCATGGATCGAATTTTGCAAGATATGTGATTATTTTGTTAGCTGTTGGGTACTCATTTCTTAGCTTTGGGTCCATTATTTTCGTTAGCTTCTTCTTTTATGTAAGAGAAAGCCTGGCTCAGCCAATCAAAATTTGCTCACCTATTGGCCGATTTCTGTCCAGCGTTTGTAAACCCGTTAACAACTCTAGCAAAAGTGCAAAACGACGCCGATACCAAACATGTCACTTTTTTACATGTAAAATTTCCCTGTTAATTCAGATGCAATTGTATGTCAGCATCCCATCCACAAAACACTATTTAATTAAATTTTTTGTCTGAAAAAATCCACAACAAAGAAGCTCACGTACGTATGATATAAAACTTAATTTGTAATTTAAAATATGAAAATTTTAATTTGTTTTTGATAAATTAAATAGGGGATTTTAGCATTACCTATAGTGAAGGTTATTATCAGCCGTTATTGACAAATAGGCCTGATGGTTTTAAAATAGTTTTATTTATCCAACATTTTTGGGTATATTATAATTTTACTTTAGTCCCTCACTGAATTTTGCTTTAGCTTTACCTTTTCTCTTAAAAAAATGTAAGGGAAAAAAAGAAGAAGAGAGAGAGAGAGAGAGAGGGCTACGTTGAAAATTCCCTCTTAAAATATATTTTTAATAAAAAGGCCCAAGATGGAGGAAAGCGTAATTACCAGTGTACATGCCATCTATTGGGCCAAATTTGGCTAGCCCAAAATCCGAAAGCTTTGTACAGTAATTACCCCATCCAGCAAAATGTTCGAGCTCTTCAAATCTCTGTATGTTATTCAAAACTCGCGTAGACCTAGAGCCTCTTTTTGTTTGTTATTCAAAACAGATCCCAACTCAACAAAATATATCCCTCAACTCAGCTGTACTTAGGATAATTTCAGAACTTCCATACATCCATATTTGATCAAAGAAAAAAAATATATTCAAACTACTTTAATTATATAACAATTAAAATTTAATTGTAGTCCAATTACATTAATATTGTACGGTTACAATTCAAATTTTACTGTAATCTTAATTATATTAATTTATTTTATTATTTCTCTATAATATTTTTTATTATATTTTATTTATACTATAATTATGATTCTAGCCTCTCCATATGGGAGGACAGAATATTACACAAGAAATACATACATATTTCTTTTTTTCTCTTTCTGTTTTTTATTAAAAGTTTAGTTTTTTTTTTTGACTTGACTACGAGTACTTTTACAGTGAATGAAAATACACGATTTAAAGTTGCATCAACAGTTTGATGCGCCAAGTAGAAATTTGATGGTTTAATTTTTATTTTTTTTAAATTGCTATTAAAACTTGACAATTTCATGAGAATATATAGGAAGTAGTCGACTTCACAGTTGGAGGCATAATATTTCTTACTACCCGCATCTCACTGAACGATTTTTGGAGTTCATATAATGAAAAGCATGAGGAACCGAAACCAAATAGGCAGCAATCGATTAGAGAAATCTCTTCCTTCAGACATTGCTTGTTCATTTTTTTCAAATTGCCAATTCAACCTAGCACGTTTGGGTTTGGTTTAGTCGGCATGAATCGGGTGGCGAATTGACTGCCAAAGTCGATTAATCGTTTGTGGTTCTCTGTTTTCCCTTATCTTTATTTTTTTTTTTTTATTCGAAAGGAGAGACAGAGGAAGAATGCAAATTTTGAATTTGAAAACTTGGTACGATGCAGAGGAATTTGAAATCGTGTGGGCCTGATGGCCATCATGAATTTGGCAAAAGTAAAGAACCCATGTAATCAAGAGAATTAACATGTTTTGATATGCAGAAGCATAAAGCTAAGTTTTTCGTTATTAGTTTATTTAATTTCTGCTTGGATCATGATATATTTTTGTTTTTGTAAAATATGTATGTGCCAATTTTGATTGTCGTTTGGCAACTTAAATTTTAGATCCACCACGTGGGTGGTAGCATCCATCTATGTTGCTTTGAAATAAAGGTACTTCATAGTCGTACATATTGATCCAAAAAGGGTAGTATTACATCGGCAATTATATTTACACTTTTTAGCACGTAATTTAAATAGTTGCACATATATATATATATATATGTTGAAGGTTGTAGCAATTAAAAGGCAAGAAAAAAGATGGAACATGTTTGTAGCAGCCAAACCTTGAGCAATCTTCCACGGACGTTAAAGATAAGTGCAATTATAGTTTCTAAATTACCAACATTTATATATCTATAATTCACCTACAAATTACATTTAGTCAGAATTTTGGAAGGGGTCTTGTGCATTAACATGGAAAGTCGTTTCGCAGTTTATCTATATTCTACTATTCATTTTGAGATATATGATATCTTCTATTTGTATTACAATGAATATAAGTAAATGTATATAGCAGAATATATATTTAGTACAATATCTAATTGGTTTAAAGATTTAGTGCATAGAAAAGGATCTTATTTTCAAGTAGGTGGGTGGTATTCCATATGAACAATCGAAAAATGCTGAAGCTAGCCATATATCGATTAATCCATGGAACTCTAAGAGGCCGCAGCTATAAGACTCGGCCAATATCAACTAGCAACTCAGCATTACAATGCACACTTTGGATTAGACAGCTCAAGGAGGGTAATCAGTTGTTCGGTAAATTTTTTTAAAACACCCAAAAGTTTGATGCAAGAAGAAATTAGTAAACTTTGTATGGGTGTTTCGTTCACTTGGCTTGGTGCATTCAATTTTACTCTTAAACTGTTTTTTAAATTATTGTATTAGCATTGTTTTTTCATTGTCTCAGACTGGGGGATGGATGGCCACCGGCTCATATACAGTCTATAAAAATTCATTTTCATCTCTATAATCATTTCACGCATGAAAAATCATTTTAATTTCAAAATAAAAGTCGATACGTTATTGTCTATCCAAATTTTCATTCTACAGTGTTCAATAAAGGGTTAAAACTACGAACTAGTCTTGACTTGGAAAATCATTGAACTAATTGTGGATTAGGTTTGTCTCGTACAAATGCACCGTATGGAGACTCGTCTGCAACGCACTTCCTACCTCGTTATATGGCTAGGTCAACATTGGTTATTAGACGGAAGAGACACCAAATATATTTCAAATCTGGTTCGATTTATTTAAATTTTCAAAAATACACATTAAGAATCACCCAATCAAAATTAACTTCTTCACGTTGAAAAACAGTTAGCATGTGAAAAAACAGAGTATATTCTTAATATTGACGCTTATATTATATGCACTGTGATATACGGGTAATGTTATATATATATATTTATATAAAATAAGATCACATGCCATTATGATATTTGTTGCCACTAGTCTTTTGCAAAAATCATGTAAACATGTTAATATGCCGTTTGTTAGCTGTTGTTTAGACGTTTTCATATATGAAAGGAATAGAAAGTAACAGATCCAAGTGAAAGAGAGCACCGACCAACTGATTTCATTCTATCCACGAACATAAAGCTAAGTAGTTTAATATAAGACAATATTATATATGTATATATATACACATATAAATGAAATTATTTAGTCCTATTTTTCACATAATTTGCTTTTGATTGACTATGATTAAATAAAATCAAAATCAACTAAGTTTTTCGTTTTTAATTTGTTATGGAAGGGAAAAAAAATCTTCTAAACATGTTTCGTTTTTAATGAAGATTCAATTGCATTCTTTTTAAAGATTTTTTTCCTAGTTCACGTGTTCATCATCACACCACAAGGGCGCATCTGTATTGCATCTTTTCCAATTGACTAATATTGTATTTATGCATATGTACCTATATTTATGCGGATTCATATATATTATATTATATACTTACATATGTGTGTATGAGTAAACAGAAAACAATGAGATGAAAACACAAAGTTGGTAATCAGCGACAATAGAAAGCAATGAGAGAAAAATGGTGCGATCCAATCAGTATGGAAATAATGCCATCATAATAGACCCACAAATTAGCTAATCAAAATCAATACTTCAACTAGAACATTTCCGTGCCGTGATATGGAAGTTATATGTGTGCCGAAAATCCACTCACCATGGACAAAGCTAAGTATTTCTTTAATGTCTTGCAATTCGACACTCTGGCATTATTTGTTTTCATATGAAAGATGTATTTTTTAATTAAAAACAAAAGGATTGCATGCAGATCTACACATAGACATGCGTATGCATCAGTTTATATATATATATATATATATATATATAGTTTTGTTATAAAACTCATTAATTGGGGAGTTTATGCAGCCCAAATATTTTGATTTTTTTTAATTTTTTTTTATCAAATATTTTTAAATGTTATAAATTTTAAAAATATAATAAAAAAAATAATCAAAAAAAATATGACTAAAACATACTCTGTTGTGTTTTGTATAATGTTTTTTAACTTAATAGTTTTAAATGCTATAAAATTCAAAGTCAAAAAAATAAAATTTTAAAAAAATTCAAAAAATAAAATAAAAATGTCTTCATTATTGAACTCAATATATATGTTTTATAACAAATCCCTATATATATATATATACAATATTATATGCTCTAATTGGTTAATTTAATTGATTGACTTACCAATGCAATTTAAAGCAGTACGGATTGTGTAGGGTTTTTTCTTTTCAATTTGCAGCATATATATGGAGGAAAAGAAAATGAAGATAGCCGCATCACATAGATTTATACTCACATCATAACCAGAGTGTTATCAAGTTAAGTATAGCTTTAATATTTGTGCTCGTATATTGATAAATACTTTCTTTTATATTTAATATTTGTTTTAATATATATATATATATATGGTATCTCCTATTTTTATCAATATATAAATGTATATATATATATATATATATTAGATTCTCAGGATCAACTACAAAATCATGCAAAATCCAAATATAATATCAACCAACGCCTTTCTGTGTTATCTTTTCATTATACTTATGTATATTAATGTGCACGTATTTGTGCAAAGCCACCCAAATCTATAAACTTTTTTATTATATATGAAGCTAACGAGCAAGAGGTAAGATGATAGCTAATAGAAGACCCAATATCAATTTATAGGCATTTCGGAGATAAAGAAAACAATAAATCTTTATTGCTAGCTTTTATTTATTTTTTTAAATTTTGTTCATCTTCTTTAATTCAAGCTTATTCTACTTATTTAAATATTTCAAAGCTGATGGTGCCAGTAAAATACAAAATCAGGAATCTGAAAATAAAGTATTTAAATGCTTATATTCAAATAAATTTTGTTATATCATATCTGCTTCAATGTTAACATGTCAACGTATATAAATGCATGTATGTATATTAGTATTGTATTTATATATTGACATGAGATCTAAACGCAGATTTTCAACATATATATATCCTTTACATCAGCGAAGCTACTCTCAACTATACACATTGAAAACTAATCAAATATTGCTGCATAACATTTCAACTAGCTAGTGTAAAAGCAATCTAATTGATCATTGTTATGTAGCGCTTCAACTAGACCAACGTACATGCACTCCTATCAAAAAGCATTGCTGTAAAACGTGGCTAGCGTGAAAACAATATCAGTCATTGTGAGCGTAACGTTTTAGCTAGCTGACGTGAAAGCAAATGTTAGATTAAGTCTGTAAGCTAGACTCAGTAAAAATGACATGAAAGTTGTCGATGCATAACATAAAAGTTATCTACTTTCTTTCTAACTCGTTCACACAATTTAAAAAGTGGAAGGGTAATTGTGTGGGATAATTTCACAATTTCATACAAATCTGATCGAAAAAAAAAAATATATCTAAACTATCTCAATTATATAACAATTCGAATTCAGTTGTAGGTTACAGATCCGATTGAAAATTTTTAATTATAGTAATTTATTTTTATCACATCTCTGTAAAATATTTTAGTATATTTTATTCATACTATAACTCTAATTCTAGCCTATAAATAAAAACCTTAAGTCTATATAGGAGGACCGAATATTACACAAGTAATGCATGCCTATTTCTCTCTTTCTCTCATTGTTTTCACTGGACGGCCAGAGGGTCTTTGTCGGTACTACACCGGCACTTCCAAAGACTTTTTGACGATGTGTTGTGCCGTCTATTTTCATCCAAAATTGCAACTCTAGTACTTCCGGGGCATCCATTTTCATCCAAAATTTATTGTTATCCGCACATAAAATACATGTGAGTTTCAAATGAACTATAAATTTTTTTTTTTCAGATGATTTTTTTTTCATCTCTCTCACCTAGCAACAAACATGGCAGCCACCATGGTGGAACACATGGTTCGAAACTGAGCCCAAATTAACCCGTTCTTTCCTCTTCCCCTTCCCGTTAAATAAAAAAAATTAATCATCATCAAGCATATTTTAAGACATAAAAAAATAAAAATAAAAAACATATCAAATGGTTTGCAACATAACTAAAAAGAAACTTTCGGATATCACAAAGCTCTTTCCAATACTGCAATAAAGTAAGGCACCACAGTAAACTATCTAAAGTACGTTGTATCAGAAAGAAGAAAAGAAATAAATATATATGTGTGTGTATAATTTCAAAAACATTATATCATAATTTTCTTGGCCTCTTCTTTTTCTACTCTAAAACAGACTAAAATACAAACGAAAAAGGAAAGTCTTGGGAATAGCAAGTGGGCAAAGATGACTGGCAAAGCAGCATAAGAGCTCCACATGGAGGTTTCATTATAACACACCACAGAACAATTCTGAGTATTCTTGTTTTTACAGCAAAAACAGGAATAAAAGGGGTCAACAAAATTGGACCCTGCTGTATGATTGGTGGGTGACCCGGAAAGAAGAAAAAGCAAAAGAACCAAAAAAGAAAAAGAAAAATAGAATCTGAATTTTCACTGTTCTAGGATAGGACTTCTTTATTATCAAATATTCAATGTCCACAAGTTTAGATAATCATAAAGGGTTATTCTTTTGATTTAAACACAATTTAATTGGTTTCAAAAATATATTCATCATCTATTCAAATTTCAAATTGTATCATTCTTTTGAAACCAAAGAAATAAATTGTGAATGATGTAATAGAAAATTAAATGAAAGAGGTCATATTTGTTGCTAAGTGAGAGAGATGAAAGAGAAGTAAAATTCATGTGCATTTCAAGTTCGAATCGGTGCAACATTTTAATAAATTTAAATATTAAATTGTTAAAAAAAAAATTAAAATTTAGGTGTGCAATAACCCAAATAATAAATATCCATCCGATATAGTTCAAAAATACTTCAGATATAATTAACCCAAAAATCTACGGTAGTCCTGCCTAACCATGAACAATCCTCAGACCCTTTTGGCTGGCTTTCGTTTCAGATATTTTACACATTTCCAGTTTCAACTACTGCTCTGCTTCTATTTCATATTTCTACCATCGTTGATCATTTCTATATATAGATTTCAAGATTTGGACCGATATCATAGTAGAGATATATACAGCTGTATTTACCACCAAAAAAAAGAAAAAGAATAGACATATACAGCTGTGGCTTAACAGGTGAAGAAAATATTTACCATTTCCAACTATGCAATTAAATTGGCATAATTGTTATCGACAAAATTAAAAAAAGAAAAAGAAAAATTGTTTATGAAAAATAAAAATAGTTATCAAAGGAATTGAAAACAAAAAGAAATGCTTGACCAAAATAAAGTTGAAAATTCTTAAAAATCTAAAAGATGACAAATTATCTACATATTTAAACTATATAAATAAAAATATTTTAGAAATCACTGACAAGTAATATATATATATATATAACAAATTAAATTTGAAATAATAAATTAGAGAGTTATCAACTACACCTTATAATAGTTATGTTAAAGTATAAAATATAATGGTTGAGATTAAATAATAAAATAGAAGATAAGTAAGTTATCAAGAATTTTTAATTATCTAAACCACTTATTTTTTATTTTTTTAATTTTTTTAAATAAAATTGTAAATAAAAAATGCAAATAAAAAATTTCAAAAGAATAAATTAGAATAGTTTAAAAAAAAAATTATACTATTCATAAGATTTAATCCATTACCATAACCAATTACAGAGGAAAAAGATTAGGGATGCGTTTTCCTTATCTTGTTATTCCTTAGAATGACTATTCCTATTTCATTCGGAATAGTCATTCCATGCACTGACCTGAAACATACTAAATAGTTTGGACCTCTCATTTAAAAACTTGCAGGATCCAATTCCAAGCTCATTTTCTCAGCTTAAGAGTCTCATAAGTCTTATTTTAAATGGATATGTTTCTTATGCTCACAAAATTATCAACACTTGATCTGTCATACAAAAATTTTTCGCTCTCAACCATAACAGGTTCAAACTCTTCCTTTCCACATATAATTCTTAAGAAACGAAAGCAAAATGTTTTTGCTAAATCTGTTGAACAACTTTATTCAACGCCTAATACAAAGATGGATATATATGGAATCTTTAAGCATGGAATCTTTGTTATTTCTATCACTTAGGAACAATTTTTCTTACAGGCTGTGATCATTAATCTTCAGTTATCCCTACAGGGTCTAAAATTATACATCTAGATCTTGAATATAACAAGATCCCTCAATACTTACAAGGTGTCATACAATGAATTAGTAGGATAAATCTCACCTTTTGGAGTGGAAATATGCCTCCATGTCAAGGAAACTTTACTGGTTATTTATCCATCCTGAGAACCAAAAGGAAACAAATTTCATGGAAACCATTCCACATACATGGACAAATGGCTACCACTTAAAAAATGACAAGCCTTGAGTCAAAACCAGCTGGAAGGTCAGTTACCAAGATCATTGGCAAACTGTACAATTTTTCTTGAAGTTCTTGACAAAGGAAAACAACAAGATCAAAGACAGTTTTCCTTTAATAGATTCTATGGTTCTATAGGTGATCCTCTTACAACTATTTTCTCAGGACATCTACCTTCTGGATACTTCCAACAATGGAAGGCCATGACAGTTTCTAATAATGCAGAGGAGTTGATATGCATGGAGGGCTTTTTGCAGGGTATAAAGAGAGATAGGTGGAATGCACATTTCTCATATTCAATGACAGTGACAAAAAAAGGCAGAGTTATAGACTATGGAAGGATCCAAAATTTCTTCAAGTTGATTGATTTATCCAGCAACATGTTTGAAAGGGAGATTCCAGAGTTGATATTGCTCAACCTTTCCAGTAATATTCTCTATCATCTTTAGCAAATTCATCAAACTTAGAGACATTGGATATTTCTCATGAAAAGTTATGTGGAAATTTGAAGAAATGTGGAAATTCCCAAGGCTCACCACCTCAACCTTCAATATTTAAAAAGCTTTGGATCCCCATTTGAATTGGATTGGAAAGTGGTTGACTGGTATGTGTGAGCTAGTCATTGGAATTGTTGTTGGCTACATTTGGAATTAGGCCATAAGAGTAAATAAGAATGGCTAAAAAAAATGAAATTTCTTCCATCTCAGCCAAAAAAAAATGTAGTTGATTTTGTTGCTTTTGGAAAAACTGTATTTTTTTTTTTAATTTTTTTTTTTAACAAATAAATTTGGTGAAAGTTGTACAATAGACATGTCAAAGTTTTCCACCAGAAGGTTATGACTGTATGCTGTATAGTAACTTGTATGAGAAGAAGTTTGGTTTTCCTTCCAAAAGCACCCCAATAAAAACAGGGAATTCCCACCAGCAAATTCAGCCTCATTATATATAATATACAAAAACATATGGGAAATAAAGAAGACCCAAAAGAAAAGATACAAGCATTTATAGCTAAAATCTCCAAAAACAATACGACCATGATCAGATTCCATAATGGTTCACTTGTAGCTAAGAGAGCAGTTAGGGGATTGTATGTCATCTATTTGCATTGATTTACAACTCTGGCTGTAATTTCATTATTGCTTATTTTCCCAAAGTCTTTTTCTGTTTACCTTCTACCCACTTGTTTTGTTTTGTTTTGTTTAGATCATGAAATTGTTTCCAAGTTTTTATCATCATGTGCTTGGGCTAATAGTACCTTCTACAAGATTTTGATTATAAAAAAAAAAGCCTTATTTTATTCCCCTTGACTTTCCTCACCCCCATGAGCATTAAAATACCATCTTAATTAAACATAAAATTAGAAACCCAATACTAAAAATTTATTTATTTATCAGATCAGATCTATGTATCTTAAAAAGGAAAAAATGGTAATTGATCTATAAGTTTAATCTAAAAAGGAGCTGCGAATGATGCTCAACCATGCATTCTATTCAATGAAATTGAAAATAGTTCTTAGCAGAGAGAGAGAGATAAAAGGAATAATTTAATAAATTCTAATACATCGTCATAAATATGTGCCATACAGTTTTTGGTTTTGTATGGTTTTTATTGAAACGGGTACGAAAAAAACACAATGATATACATGACTCAATTTGTATGTGGCACATACTTTACAAACAACAAAGTTACAAAAGATAGTCATAGAAGGGAGTGAGTGGAAAATGTGAAAAAAAATTCTCGTGCACTTCACGGGTTTCTTCTTGTAATCTTGCAAATTATCAAAATTCCTTTTTTGTTTTTGTTTTTTTCACAGCAAAAGATATAATAAGAGGGAAAAATTGGTCCTTTTTTTTTTTTTTTTTAGGCGTTTAGGGTTTAGGTGTAATCTTGCACCCTCTGTCTGTGTAATCTTGCAAATTATCAAAATTCCTTTTTTGTTTTTTTTTTTTCACAGCAAAAGATATAATAAGAGGGAAAAATTGGTCCCTTTTTTTTTTTTCTTTCCCCTTCATATAAGTCCAACAAACCAGTCCAACACAATACAAAACAACTAGCCATGACAGTCTACGTGTCTATATATGTACACAGACAGAGGGTGGGGTATTTACCAAAAAAAAAAAAAGACAGAGGGTGGGGTAGGCTATATATGATGTATCTAATGTCAATTTCAAAAACTATATTTTAATGATATTTTATTATATGCTTTCTGTCTAAAAGGGAGTTGGGGTTTTTCCTTTCAGTGCCAAATTCCAACCCCTATAAGACAATCAACTAAGGTCTCTGCCCCTCATCATCATCATCGTCTAAAAGATCTTCTTTTGCTTTGGTTGCTACCCAACTTCACATTATTCTTTCAACACACTAAAACGCAACCCAGCTGGAGACCTGTTTTTAGCTTATGTGTGACTTTCCTTTCAATCTCTAGCTACCACAGAAGAAAAAAAAAAAGAAAAGGAAAACTAATAAAATGTTTTTATTTTTTTTTAGCTTTGTTCGTCTATATATAGCATTCACGAGCAAATTTACTATTTGTTGTTTCTTTTTGCTACAAGCTTGCTAGATTCTTCTCTTTCTTTTTAGCAAACCTCGGAATTCAAGTTATGAATTTGAATTGATAATTAATAACCTTCATAAACTAATTAGTTTATTACATACATATTAAGAGATGTGAAATCAAGGTCATTTACATTTTACAGAGAGAGAATTAAACTCACACATCAGATCTAACATATAATATTAGCATCATAATTTTTATTATTAACTTTTGAATGGCTTCAAATGCAAAGATTAAAAAATACATTAGCAACTACGATAATTTTCGATCTGGTTATACAGTTAGAAGATAAGTATATGCATTGTTGTAAATATTGATTAGCCTAGATAGTGAGAGAAAGCTAGTAACTTTGTTAAAATACAAGTCCAGCGTAACAAAAGAGCCAAGACCCACCTAGGATCCTACCCTCTAAGCCATCTGGTCCACCACCAATACGTAGAGAGAGAGAGAGAGAGAATTGTACTATTACTGTATACTATTTGATTTTTCTCATTTCAAAGTTAGTGATTTTTTTTTCTTTTTTCTTTTTTCTCTCTTACTCAACGGCCTCAAAGCAAAAGTACTTTGAAATATGCAAAACAACAACGAAAACTACAACCATTGAAAACAACAAATCTGCTTAACCCCAAAAAACACCAATATTTTAAAAAAGCAAACAATAAGTAAAAAAGAAAAGAAGGAAAGAAGGAAAAAAAAAATCAAAAGCAAAACATCGGTTCCTGTTATTTACTGTTTGGATCTTTTCTCTTGGATTTTACTTTCTTCATTTTGATACCCCAACCCAGCAACAAAAAAGACTTTCTTTCTTTCTCAAACCTCTGTTTTCTAATCAAAGTTTTCTCTTTGACCAAACAAAACAAAATAACCCATAATATATAATCATTAGTCAAATTCTCTATAACCCCACTTCCCCATTTCCTACATAAACCCTGAAAAATAAAACGCTCACCCATATATACCCAATAACTCTCTGTTTCTCTCTCTCTCTCTCTCTCTCTCCTCTGTTTCACAAAACCATGCTGCAGCAAAACAGAGCAGAAGATCAAAAAGAGAAGAGACCCAGATTTTGCATCAACGACCACATTGACATCCTCATAGAAATCCTTAAACGACTCGACGGACCGTCGCTCGGAGCCGCCGCATGTGTCTGCCGGCTCTGGTGCGGCATAACCCGAAACGACTCGCTCTGGGAACACCTCTGCTTCCGCCAAGTGTCATCTCCCCCGCCGTACTCCGTCCGGCCGGTGGTGGTGGCGCTCGGGGGTTACAGACGGCTCTACATGGTCTGCGTAAGGCCGGTGCTGAGTCGACTCGGAGACTCGGACCTGGTCAGGCGGGTCTGGACTCGGGACGAGGTTCAGCTTTCGCTCTCTCTGTTCTGCGTCGATTACTATGAAAGGCTTGGAAGTGGAAGTGGAAGTGGAAGGCTTGGCGGTGCTGATGCGTCCGCATCGTCTCTCATGTTCCTCTGCAAGCCCGTGAACGTCTGACTCATTGACTCTTTTTTCACATTGACTTTGACTGAACAAAAAGAAGGATTTGATAGCGGTTGTTTGTAGTAATGGTTGCGGTGGGTACTAGTTTAGTCTATTATATTTATACATCAATATTTCTAAAAATAAAAAAATAAGTCAAAAAAATTCTTTTTATTTTCTTTTTAAAAAAAATCATGCATAGGTATTGTCGGTAATATTTTTTTTTAAGATTGTTATGAAAATATTATTTTATTTATTTTCCATTTATATAAATTAATTAGTGAAAATAATAGAGAGAAAGTGAGAGAGAGAGGCATCTATCTATTACTTTGTTAATTTTGGTTGTGGGATTTGGGAAGGAAATGGATCCAAGCATATCTTTAGCTGGCTATGGTTAGGGTTTGATAGTGAAGGTTCACAGTGCCAAAATTCAGTGAATTCTCTTTTCCATTTGTTTTCTCATGAAATCTTTGTCTAAGGTACAATAGGTAGAACTTCTTTTTCTTCTTCTTTTTTGTTTATAAAAAAAATAGTATTTTTTATTCCAATAAATGTCTCTGCTTGTCACATTCCACACATATTCGAAAGTGATTTTTTTTTCTTTTTTTAATTTAATTAAGAAACTTAGTTGGAAAGTCTTTTTTATATTTAGTAGGAAAATTTAATGGAAGATTTTAATATTGAATGAAACATTTATGTCAATATTGTTATTATGTTTGACATGAGCCACTCCGATACCATTTAGGTAGATTCAAAAATCTTGGTTTTGAGCTTAATTAAGCCCTAATGACAAGCATTATGTGGCAAACCCACTTGGGCCACAAATTAAAGACCCAATTGTGTGTGTGTGTGTGTGTGTAGAGAGAGAGAGAGAGAGAGAATTTAAATGTCAAAGGGCGTGTAAGTTTTTATTATTATTAATTTTTTTTTTGGTATTGGTTAATCATATGTGGTGTAAATTTAGATATGGGCCTCTCGAAGTGTTTGATTGGGACTGGATAAACCAGATCAACTTGGTGGTCCAACAAAATACATGATCATTGAGTCGTTATGTTACATACCCATCCCTTCCAAGTTTCCAACCAGTCTCATTTCAGTACAAGTTTATTGGTTCCCTTGCTATTACTTTCTTCTTCTTTTCATCCAATCTCAAAACATATTTAAAAAATAAATAAATAAAAACCTCATAAAATTAAAAAAATGTTTATTAGGTTTCTTTTAGGTATGTTTAGTATATTGTATTAAAGTATATTGTACTGTATTATATTATAAAAAGAAAAAATGTATATACAATTGTTGTATATATAATACGGTGCTACAGACTATTTATAAAGGCCTCTGCAATAATATTTTTATAAAGCTCACAAATTTTATTTTATTATATTGTATAATAATAGAGGATTAAATTGATAAGACATAACATATTATTAATATACCTCAAATTGGCGGTGTTAGCTAATACCGTTGAAAATTTCAACATTATTTCCATTTTTTATTTTTTGTGTTTGATATGTGAGTTTTTATATATGGTGATATTAATTTTTTATTTGAGTATAAATAAAATATTTTTAAGTTTTTCGATGTAATTAAAAAAGATATTTTTTTTTATAAATTTGCTTATTTTGATTAAAAGTTTAATTAAAAATAATATATTACAACACAGTGTTGCACCAAACATACTATTAGTAAACAAATTTTGACACAATTCTATCAAACACATGATAGAAAATCAAGCTCAATTTATTCCAATCAAATACAATAAATACAAATTCAATCGAACCCACAGTGTCTTCTCGCTTACCAAATAAGCCTTTACTAGCTTTTTGGAGAAAGCCTACTGCGAAAACTATTATTTTCAAAAGAATAAAAATCTCAAAAATTAATTCTTTTAGAAGATAAGCTTATTATTAGTAATTTTTTACCGTCTTTTCAAAGACAGTCTAATAATAAATATACTATTTTTATATATAATATTTTCATATTCAAAATTTTACAAGTTAAAGTTATGTAACGTCTCTGTCTAAATTTAAACGTTACATCTTGAAAGTTTTGATATAGTTAAGTAAGAATGAAAAAAGAAAAAAGACATGTAAAAAGGTTTTATTATTTATTACCAATCTATTTGATTAATATTCACCAAAAAAAATCTATTTGATTAATTAATTTTTTTATTTTAAGAAAAAACAAATTACAACAGACAGCTCAATGAGAGAACGTTTTTTATTTTTATTTTTATGTTTATTATCTGTTGTAAAATCAGTAATTTACAAGTGAAAATTATGAAATGAATAATAATAATTAAAAAATATTATTTACATGTCCTATTTGGACAGGTAAAAGATTATTTACATCATAAGCACATGTACTCAAATTGAACAATTCTTTTGACCACAAAATAATATTAAAAAGTAGAAAGCAAAATTTGTATTTACAAGTACAGATTATGACAGTGGAATTTAGTTCTATAAGATAAACAAATACATTTTTTTTTTTGGTAATTAAGATAAACAAATACATTAGGTGTGTATTTTGATGACATAGTTAAAATATTTTTCATAATCTAAAATGAGATCTTATAAAAGAGGGGAAAAAAAATTGACATAACAATTTTCTTACCTAACAATTTTCTTACATATTGAGGAATGTTCGTTTCTTCTTAGCTTGTATTCTATGTAATAAAAGCTAAAATGAAAAAGAATTTTCCATTTACCTTAAAAATGAATTTCTTACCTAATATTAGCTAATGGATAATTAATTAATAGAAAGGCAATTAACAAATAATAATTAATTATTTAATTAAAAAATCCAAAAAAAAAAACCGAAAGTCCACTTCTTCTACCCACTACCAAACACACTCCTAAAATCACACACACACGAAAAAAGAAAAAGGAAAAAAAAAAAAAAAGCAAAGTATGCCCATAATGCACCCCTGCGCAAAATAGCAAGCACCACCATTAAATACTATTAACACGCCGTTTACTCTCGCTGAAAAAAATAAATCTAAATCATTTTTATTACAAAGTAATTTTTTGGTCCTCCATTTTTCCGATCGGCAAAATCGACGGGAAATCTCCAATTAATCGCCGCCGATTTGCCGGAGGTGGACCTCACTTCAACCCGAAGTAAGCATAAAACACAGACCCGATTAGCTCAGAAACCCTAAGAGAACCTTTTACCCATTTGGCTAACCCTTTCCTCCACTTTGCATATAAAAAAATGAGTTTTCTCTGTGTTTGTGCTTAAGGTACAGTGAGATTCACAATCAGCTAAGCTTGATTTTGCTCGGGCTTCCAAGTACACGTGGCGATCTGGGTATTCTTCGCCTCCATTTCTGCTCAAGTTTCAGTGAGTCTTTTTTTACTTTAATTTGTGTGCTAATTGTTACTGTGCACTTTTATTTTTTATTAATCTATGATTTTTTGCACTGTAAAATACGAGCTTAGAAAAATTATTAAGTTTTAGTGGATATTCTTGGTGCTGGGATTTCGATCTCCGTGCATTCTGTTTTGGCTGTGAATTTAGTGGAGTTTTGGGCTTGATTTGGAAAATTGAGCTGATTTTTATTGCTCTGGCGGGTTTTAAAGTTGGGCTTTGGATTTGAGCAGTGAAAAGTGTTTGGTTGTTGAGAAAAATAAGGAAAAATGAAATTCTTAATTTTATTTTTGTTCTTTGAATGATAAAAAAAAAAAAAAAGGTCTTCGAATCTCTGCTTATGATTCTAGGTTTCTTAATTTTATTTGATAATTAGTCTGTTCAATTAGCGTACGTCCTTAGTTTGGATTCAATTTTCTAGCTTGAATAAGCATGACAAAATCGTCTCTGCTTTTATTGTCTGTAACGGTCTTAAGTAAATCAACAGTTCTTACTTATTTTCTAAATATTTGCAGAAATGGAAATGTGGTTATGCTTCCAAATTGGACTCCTTTGGCAGTTAAGCACGTTGGGTTGGTTATAGCTTTTTTGGTTCAAAATTTTGGTATCAAGTGATTTGAGTTCTCTACATGGAAGCTAACAAAAAGGAAGCTCTTAAAGCAAAGGAGACCGCTGAGAAGCGATTTGCCCAAAGAGACTTTGCGGGTGCAAAAAATTATGCCGTGAAGGCTAAAACTCTTTATCCAGGACTAGAGGGTATATCTCAAATGGTGGCCACGTTTGAAGTATATGTTGCTTCTGAGGTTAAATTTAATGGTGAAGCTGATTACTATTCCATTCTCGGATTGAAGCCATTTGCAGATAAAGATGCAGTGAAAAAACAGTACCGGAAGATGGCCGTGTTACTTCATCCTGATAAGAATAAATGTGTGGGAGCTGATGGTGCTTTCAAACTTGTATCTGAAGCATGGAATTTGTTGTCAGATGGTACCAGGCGAAGCTCTTATGATCTCCAGAGAAACAAACAGTCAGCATCTGTGGTAAACCAGACAAATCTATCTTCTGTTCATGCTTCTGGGGTTACAAGTTTTAATAACTGTTCTAATTCATCTCATGGTAGACTAGACACTTTCTGGACGGTTTGCACCTCCTGTAAAGTTCAGTATGAATATCTCCGGAAGTACGTGAATAAGAGACTTTCATGTAAAAACTGCCGGGGTATTTTCATTGCTGTGGAAACTGGTACAGCACCAGCAACTGGATCATTCCCATATTCTCCTTGGTCCTATGTGCCTGGTAATGGATATACAACTCATGGTTATGATGGGGTTACTTATGTTCCCTCCAATGCTACCTTCTTCACCGGAAATGGGGTCTCAGGATATCATTCTGGACATGGTTACGAGTATGTTTCAAATGTTTCATTTCAGTGGAGCTCGTTTTCAGGAACTTCTACCGGTGTTGTGGGCCCTAATGTACCATCTACTGTAGCCCCTGATGGTATTTATCAGGCTCATGGAAACGTGAAGAAAGCTGGAGTAAAGGTTAAATCAAGATCCAATGGAAAGCGGTCCGTGACAAATTCTGTGGCCAATATAAATTCCAATCTTTACGCTGGCAATAATGAAGTGCCAGTTTCAAATGCCAATAGACCTGACAAGAAAAGAAAAGTAGTTGTCGGAGTCGGAGTCGGTTTCCAAAATGAGTATGATGAAAATATATCAAAATCTGCTTCAGAAACAAAATTAGCAAATGGCTATACTAATGTGGTTGAGCAGAAGGTTTCCAGTGTAAATGAACTTCAAAGTAAACGTTCATCAATTGCACCGGCATTTGATGCTAGGAAATTGTTGATTGACAAGGCAAGGATGGAAATTCGGAAGAAACTGGAGGAGATAAAGTTGGCATCAACAGCAGATGCAGTTAAGAATCCAAAAGTGCAGGCTGAAATTGGTCAAATGGTAGTAGCTAAAGAGACAAATATAAAAACAGATTCAGATACTTCTGGTCACCTATTACATCCCAGTAAAACGAGGCCACTCTCAATTACTGTCCCCGACTCTGATTTCCATGATTTTGACAAAGATAGGTCTGAGGAATGCTTCAAACCAAAACAAATATGGGCCTTGTATGATGAAGAGGACGGCATGCCTCGATTGTACTGTCTGATACGCGAAGTGATCTCAGTCAAACCGTTTAAGATCCATATCGCTTACTTGAACTCTAAAACCGATAGTGAATTTGGGATTGTGAACTGGCTGCATTTTGGATTCACTAAATCTTGTGGAAACTTCAGGGCCTGGAACACAGATGTTGTTGACCAAGTCAATGTTTTCTCTCATGTTTTGACCCGTGAAAAAGCTGGTAGGGGAGGTTGTGTTCGCATATATCCCAGAAGTGGAGATATTTGGGCTGTGTATCGAAATTGGTCCACAGATTGGAACAGATCAACTCCTGATGAAGTGAGACACCAGTATGAAATGGTGGAAGTTCTCGATGATTACTCTGAAGATCTTGGTGTTTGTGTTTCTCCCCTAGTGAAATTGGCTGGATTCAAGACAGTATATGCGAGAAACACTGACAAAGATGCCATACGGTGGATACCGAGGAGAGAAATGTTACGTTTTTCGCACCAGGTGCCATCCTGGTTACTTAAGGGACAAGAAGAGAGCAATTTGCCAGAAAAATGTTGGGATCTGGACCCGGCTGCAACTCCAGATGAGCTGCTTCATGCTGTTGCAGAGGCGGAGGCTTAACACAGTAAAGCAGGGAAGCAAAACTTACTTTTCGAGTTCATTTTAGCATTCTTTAGAAGAAAAAAAAAATTAGGTTAACTGTACAAATATGTCACACTTGGTCAGAGACCATTGCAACATTTAACCCCCTGATGGTTTTAGAGGGTGCCATGTTTACTGAGTAAAACTTATGATTAGATTTTCCAATATAATGACTGCTTTTTTTACATTTTTGTTTCCATAGAGACGTAGTCACGTAAAAATTATTCAGTTCCAACTTTTGCATAATTAACAGGACTGCAATCTGTCAAATCTTATCCACATATGCCAAAGAATTTGAAGTCTACATGAACAGGTTATATAAATTATAGGAGCCATAGAACCAAAACTATATCATACAAGCTCTTGCTTATGAAGAACATGGTCGTCCTAGGATATTGGATATTTCTGAGATGAACCAAAAACTGACCACCCCACCTTATATTATTTGTTCTTCTTTTTTTTTTAGTATTATTTCATTTTTCCAGTAACCTGCAGATATTTTTGTCTGCTCAGGTAAGTTTCGCTTGTCACAAAATTGACATTTGCTTTTATGGTCGTAATTTGACTCTCAATCGATCAAGGGAGGACCATTTTTCTGTATCTCGTTGAAGAGAGAGTTTTGGTCAATCTTGCAGAGCCAACAGTTTCTCTTTTCTTCTCACAGAACGCCAAAAATGTTGCATTCATGAATCACGTTCATCATGTAGAATCCATTTTTGTTTATGTAAAACACTACTTTCAGTTGTAAATCCATTTGTAACGTGTCTCATTTTTATTTTCATTTTTCAAAGAAATTTGTTTAGCATTACTAGAGCTTTCTAACCTTTAAATCTGCATAAAGGGGAAAACTTCAATTACTAGCCACAGAGCTACAAAGATTTAATACTTTCCACAAATATATACCCCTCGAAAGAAAAATAAGAAAAAAGAAATAGAGTTGATATATACTTTTAGGGTCCATTTGTTAACCCATTTAGTTTTTATTTTTGGTTTATGATTTATGGTTTATAATTTTTGTTTATGGTTTTTGGTTTATGTTTTTGTTAAAAAGAAAAAAATAAAAAACAACAACCATTTTTTTATTTTTTTTTTATGTAAAAAAGTTATTTTTGATAATCATTTTTATTTTATTTTTTTATTTTATTTTTATTTTTTTAAAACTTTACAAATAAATTTAAACAAATTTATATTTGATTATTGTCGATTTTTAATTTTGGCCCCGATCGAGCTGTCCTGGATCCCGAGTTTCAGCTTGGACCGGGAGGTCCTGGGTCTAGGGTTCCGGCCTGGACCAGGCGGTCCCGGGTCCCGAGATCCGGTTCCGACCGAACTATCCTAGGTTTCGGCCCAGACCGGACAGTCCTGGGTCCCGGGTTCAAGTCTCGACCAAGCTGTCCTCGGTTCCTGCTCTGACTAGGCGATCCCAGGTTCCAGCCCCGATCAGGCTGTCTTGGGTTCCAGCCCAGATTGGGGCCCAAAACAGGCGGTCACGGATTGCAGCTCGAACCGGGCTGTCCCGGGTTCTGGCTCGAACAGACGATCCTGGGTTGCAGCTACGACCAAGCGTTTCTGGGTTCCAACCCCGACCGGCTAGTCCTGGGTTCCAGCTCGGACCGAATGGTCCTGAGTTCCAGCTTTGTTCGAGCAATTCGTTATCTCAACCACATATGTACGGTATCAGTATAGGCAGTCTCAGATTCAAATCTTGTTCGAGTTGTCTTGTATCTTAAAATTATAAATGACAAAAAAAAAATGAAAACTGAAAATGGAATTGATTATCAAACGCATTTTCATTTTTAATTTTTAAAAAATTCAAAAATGAAAATTAAAAATCATAAATGAATGGATTATCAAACGAGATCTAAATTAACTAGCCTAATTTTTTTTCCTATATTATACACTATGCAATTCTATGGATATAAGTCACTAAAACACCGTATCATTTGCTCATGTAGAATACCTATATTTATAAGGCTTAGTACGATATTAATTTTCAAGTTACTAAATATAATATTTCAGTAATATGACCACTGTTTCCTCGGCAAAATAATATATATTTTATCTATTAAAAATATCTTCTTCTTTTTTAATAATAAAAAAAAAAACATACCCGCAGCGAAGTCATAGGCCTAAGAAGTATTTAGCGAGTGAACCGATCCAGATGTCTTTTTAACCCGATAGGAGTCAGCAATAGAAGCCCGTGTCGCTAAAATCTCCCTTCCTCTCGTGCGGTAGCAACGGAGATAAGCACTTAAGTCCGAATGAGACTACTAAAACTCGAACTTCAACTTCCATACTCGCAGATGTAAAAACTCGGCTGGTTGCTATTAAAAATATCTTATTTGTTAAACCTGTTAATCATTTGATGAAATCAACTTTTCTTAACTCCAACATAATTTCATTATATAATTACCAAAAAAGAAACATAATTTCATTATATTTAAACGATTTAAGCTCTCTTTTTTTTATTTAAAAAAAGATTAATTATTTGAAATGCATATTAACTGCATTTAGTCAACAGAATCAGTATTAATAGGATAATGCTCGTATATTTATTAAGAAAAAAAATTCCTTGTAATTTATTTCTTCATCTCATCTTTAGAAAAAAAATAGAGCAAATGATGTTAGAAAGATAGTCGGTCTTTTACATTACGAACCACAAACACAAACTACCACAGGAACAGAAATCATACTCAGACCGTCGCTGATCCGTGTCTTTGCTGTGAAGAAAGCAAGCTGTTGAAGGAGCAAATGAATCCTCTTATATGGCACAGAGTTGCTGCTATCTCTGGTATTACTCTATTTCTATATCATACAATTCTACTCGCTACTAAAGTTTATTTTCATTTTTATTTTTTCCTCGACAATACCTAACAAAAATTTGTCATCTTTGGGTTGAAAAAAACAGGGGTTGCAGCTCTTGGGTTAGGAACATATGGTGCCCACGTCTTCAAACCCAAAAACCCAACTTACAAAGAGGTTTCTTTCGGTTTCCTTCTTTAACCTTTATATATATACATATATATATAAGGCCACATTTTATATCTTGGGTTTTTTGCGTTTATTTTGATACATTCTTTCTTGCAAATAATTTGAAGGTTTGGCAAACAGCATCTCTGTACCATTTGGTTCACACTGCGGCTTTGGTTTCTGCCCCTTTAACCAAACGCCCCAACATTGTGAGTTACCCCCTTTATCAATCTAATTCCCAGTTGTTGTTGTTGTTGTTGTTTTTTATTTTTTATTTTTATTTTCTCCTTGGACACCAATCAAAAAGAGAATTTGAGTTGAGAAAGTAGTAATTGTTTTTGGTGGATTTTCTTCTAGTTTTTGCTTGTGAACTTAGGCCATAGGACAGATGGTCGTATACTGTCTTGTGCAATTCGGTTGTTGTTTTTGGTCCTGATGCTACTTGAAGTTGAACTTTTGGTTGAGGCTCTGACTCAGAAGTTTTTGTTTCTGATCTGAAAGTGAAACAAAGAATAAGCTATATATAATCAACTTCATGTTTTTGGTAGTCGTGTTAATTCAAATTAGTGCACATATGTTATGGTATGCTTCTCTGTGTTTGCTGATTTCAATCTCATGTTTTCTGCTTCAGTTTGGCGGCCTTTTGACTGCTGGTATTATAGCATTCTCTGGGACGTAAGTGCTACTATTCTGAAAGTTGAATTTCTGTTTGATTGAATAAATTAGTTCATGTTTATTCAATGTTTTCCATATTAAATTGGTTTTTTGAAATATAATTTCTTATGAAGTGAAGTTTGTTGAATCTGAATTGTAATGGTTTCGATAATATAGGTTAAGTACGCATCCTCTAATCGTTTGGAAGTGATTGAAGTCAGATAACTAGTAATAAAGTTAAACCTGTGATTTTCTTTTCTTTTTCTAAGGTGCACTAAAAATGTGTTTGTGTGATTTGTTAAATCTTACTTTCCACAGAGCGACATAAATTCAGATGATCCATGCAATTCTGTTGAATGATATCATAAATATCTTTTAGACAAGGCAGTCTAGTCTACTCTGCCAAGAAATGGGAATGACACTTGAGATTTATGTGCTGTTTTCGGAAAGCATAAAAAGTATTTTCTTTCTGAACTCTTTAAGCTTTGCACAACAAGAGTGCTAAGCTTTGAGTCTATTCTGTTGGACGTCTTATCTGGATGCCATAGTTAACTGAGATCAAACCAATATTGAGAACCATAGACATTTATCAGAATTTTGAACACTATTTCTTGTGGAAGTTATATTTGGACTGTTGAGAATTTTTGTTTCCTAATTTTTTTGTTTGGAGAGAATTAGCTGTTCTTATGCTATTCCTCATATATAGTTGCTGCTCGACTTATTTTATACCGAGTTTTGTTCCTGAAAGATGATGGAAATTCCTACTTTTTTGCACTTGATTTAGAATTAGGCATCTGGATGTCTAATATCTTAGTTTAATACCTAATAGTAAGATCTAATCGTAGGTCACCTGGAACTTTTAGCTGTACTTAGTGTTTTGGCAAGACATTCTTTTGCAGACTCTTTATTGGGTCTATTCATCACAAAAAAACTACCCTTGATCCTTGTTTTGGTTGCAAGGGTATGGTTTGTTATAAAGGTCGGTTGTAGGTTCGGATCTTGCTTGCCACCTCATAGGTAGATTGAGAACTGACAATCCCCTTTTTGCAGCACCAGCTTTTCTCGATACTTACGAGACTGGGTTTGATGAAAATAAATAAGCCAAAACCTGCTGGGATATTGCACGATTTCAATACAGCTTGTTCATTCTCTAAGGAAACAATCTTTTTCATACTGAATTCACATTATTACAAGTGATTGTAAATTGAAATACTGTGGGTTTTGCAGGTGTTATACTGTGGCGTTGCTTGAGGATAGAAAGTATTCTACCTTGGCTCCTTTTGGTGGATTTGCTTTCATTGCTGCTTGGGCTTCCTTGCTATTATAAGAGAATATTCACTTAAATGGCTTATGGCGGCACAAGTTATGTTGTTAATGTCACCGTTTCATGCATTATAACAGAACAGTCAAATTTTTTTTTTTTTTTTCCATGTTGGGGGTGGTTGAGTTTGTCAATCCTTCTCGACTTTCTTGTCATGAATATAAAGATCAATGTATTTATTCTGTTATTAGGTGATATATAATGCAAGCGTTGCTGAAGACTATGCACCATATTAATGGAACTTTAGATACTCGTATTTTTACATGTCCAGCGGTTGTCTCTGTAGCTTTATGCAAACCATTTATGATTTATTAAAAAGTACAGGACAAACAGCTTTTAGATATCATGCACATTGTGCTTATGACCCGATCCAAAAACCACTTGTAAAAATCTTTATTGCTAAACAATTATCTGTTTGGTCAAGTACCAATATTTTCTTCACCAAAAAACAAGTTGCTGCTTGGTGCTGTATATTTCTTGGTACAAGAAATGACTAGGTTTGACAAACAGTTTCGCAAGTAGCAATAGCACTTTCTCAGCTTTCATCAAATATTTGTTTTCTGCTCTTCTATATATATGTTTCTACTAGAATGTAGGGGTAGAACAGAGGCTGTGCGCTTGCGTGTGTGTGCATGTGTGATGTGTTTAAGCCGCTCTAGTCTTGTATTAACGCCCCTCCAGTCCTGTATTTACTTTTGTTACATCCTTTTTCCTCGTATGTTAGGGGAAGAATGACCATTGCTGTCATGTTCCCATATTGGCAGGATTTCAACAAATGCATTTTTAGTTAGAAACGTAGAAACATTGGAATTCACATGGATATAGCTTTCAAGGATTGTGTGCGTACTGGAAATTAAAATCAAACGATTTTTTACACCTTTTTTCCCACTTCAAATTTTTGTTCTCTGTTGAGCTTATTTTAGGACATTTGTGCTATCTTTTTAAAAAATGTAGCATCCCAGCCAAACTTCCCACCTGATAATGTCTCCAGCTCGGATCAGCTCTCTAAGTTATTCCTTAGGTCTAAAAAGAGGAGCAGTGCCCCGTTTCCGATTCACAGAATAAATAAAATAAAGTTAAAATAGGGGTATTTCAACTTCTCCATTTTTGGCTTCCACTTATACTTCACTCGAGTCATTTCACAAACTCGGACTAGAGTCGAGCTCAACAAAGTTTTCTTTCCCTGCTGATTCTGCACTTGTTTCCTTATTTGTGATTTCGTTGGATAGTAGACATAAACAGTAAAAATCTAGTTAATCTGGCAAGTTTTGGAAAAACAGAAAATTACAAAAGAGAAGAAGGGGAGAACTCTGAAAAGGCCTAGAAACTGAAGTGGTGTTGGGGGGGAGAAGTGCCATGGCTGCTTTCTTCATCAATAATATAACTCTGCTCCCCCTTAAGCTGACAGTGTCATGTAAAAAAAAATTAAAAAAAAAAGGAAAAAAATAAAAAACTTAATCATTATTGTTTTGATTTTAAAGTTCCAGTAGAAACCCATTTTGGGTTTCTTCATGGTGGTGCATCTACCCATACTGCCAAAATCAGAAAAGTCCCACAAACTTGGTTTACATACATTCTAGTCCCTCAGTACAACAAGGGTTAGTTTTAAATGGTTTTTATTCATGGACGAACCTCAAAAAAAAAAAAATACACTAAGATAGGAACAAGATGGTTGGTTAGTGAAGAAAGTGTTTGTATATTCCATGTCAACTAGGGATGGGCTTGATGTTAAAATCATCATCTTTCATATGAAAGGTTGTGACTCAAAGTCTCCATATTTGCAGTCCTTCCAAGCGAAAAAGATAATAGCTTCAAACCAAGCAAAAAGAGAACAGCTAGAAAAGGAAAGGAAAAGGAGAAAACCTGAGAACCATTTCTATGGTCTTAATTAGAGAGTTTTTCCTAATATTATTATTTTTAAATAAATTTGACAGTCTATTTCTATGCCACAGAGAAATATTCCCTATCCTCCAATCTCAATCTTATATTTGGTGCTATGTTTTGCTTTTTGCTTCAAGGAGTGTGACATTAGAAGCCACAAGACATCATCCCTTTTGACATCACAAGCATATCTGTTTGACACAAAACATCAACATGTCTTAACCCTCTTGCTCTATATGAATTGGTACCACAAATTGTTCCCAATTTAACATCAAAGGTCAATTTTTGGGGTCCAAAAATCTTGAAACTGAATCACTCTAAGACCCCACAAGTGTCATGATATTGATCAAATGCCAACATCAAAAACCCTTTTTGGACATGCAATATTATAGCAAGGAAGAAAGGTTATTAATCCAGCTTCCAATGAAGTTGATTATTCTATATAAACCACATAAAGAGGGATGGGTTTCTTTTACTGAAGAAAAAGAAAAAAAGAAGAAGGCATAATTAATAGGAGACCAGAAAACAATAAAAAAAAGAAAAAACATAATGATGGAGGATCCACTCAAAACAATATGCAATAATTCTTCTGCACTTTATTCCTCCATATATGGTTCTGAGGAAGAAGGATTACCAAGAAGAATGGTGGAGTAAAGTTGACAGAGTGGTTTTGTATTTGTTTTGATTTGCAAAAGTCATTTTCTTTACCCTCCTTAAACATGGCATAAAGTAACACTCCATTGATGAAGACAGAAAATCAAAGGGAATGGAAAAAATTAAAAACCAAACAAAAATATAATTAGAATCCAATAAAAATGATTCCCATCTCTTATTTTCTTAATCCCTACAAAATGTGGATCGATAAATGGAAGCCAATATAAACAAAGAAATAGACTAATGAAATGCATCGATAATAATGTAACAAGGGTAAACCAGAAACTTTGTATAAATTAGATTTTATTAGCGTTTGTTCATCAGTGTAACAGAGATCTCTAAACCTTTTTTTTTTCTTCTTTCGCACTGCAACCTGAATTCTTTCACTACATTCTTTAAACTAAAGCATACTATATACATTTCTCTTCTAAAACCCTCAAGCTTCTCTGTGATTACATTTCAGAAAGGAAAAAAAAGCTTTCAAAAAAAAATTATAAAACCTGTTACATATTAGCCTTTATGTATTAGATTAACTTTGCAATCTCCTCCACCAAAAAGTAACATGGAGAAGAACCTTCTAGTGTTTCTCTTTCGGTTCGTATGACCTACCTACATAGCTGACTTGCCCATCAACTTTGAGGTAAAATATATTAAATTGGAAAAAAAAAAAAAAAGAGAAAGAGTCCTGTTGTATCAAACCCTGAATTAATCTCTCAGAATCCAATATTCTACCTCTATACTTTCTATTTGTCCAAATATCTATATAACCGTTGATATGCCATTCGCCATTGCAGATGCGAACGGGCTCTCTGGAAGGTCAAGTCCTTGGCTGCTGCAAGAAAATAGAAAAATACAGGATTTTTAAACAACCTGAAATAAACACTGGTTTTAGATGTCTTGAAAAGCAACACCAAGTTACCTATCTTGGTCTTTGAAATTAGTTTTAATATGCCGGATTTTATCCCCACTGGTTGAACCATTGTTAAAAACATCCATTAAATAGTTAAAACGCTCTGCGTATGGGAAATCTGCTTGTTCTGCAGGTGCTGCAGGATATGGAACAAAAATTGATAAGGAGGTTTGAAAAAACAAAGCATGTAAGAAACACGAAAAATTAAAAGTTTACTAATGTTAAAGATTTGATGAACCTTCTGGAAGTTTCAACGCATCCACTGAGTAGCCGTAATAGGGACGGTGAGAGAAGGGCTTAGCTGCTAATTGCAACTCTGAGAGACATCTTCTCTCGAGTTCAAAAGCTTGCTTGTTTTCCTCTATTAGTTGCTTCCTCAGCAACCTTGAATGCTCACATACTCTTGGCACTGTACGAGTCAGATAAATTAAGGGTAACAAACATAACACAGCCTCAAAAATGAAAATAATATACTGCAACATTTATTTAAACATTTTTCTCACTTGAGTGAAACTCCGAATCTCCATCTATAAAGTGTGGATTGCAGCTGATTGGATGCTGTATTTTCTCCAAAAACTTCCTGTATGATAGCCAATATCCATGCTACAGTCAAAATCTGTTACAAATTTCTTAGATAGTGGAAATGAAGCATGCTTTATTAAATTTTTATTTTTAAACACTCAAGGAACTAAAAAACTAATAAAGTTGTTTATACTTCTTTTCCTTTTCCCTCGTAGATTCCAAACTCCAACCATAACCTAGAAGTGCAACATTTGAGAATTTCATAAAGCAGAGGAACATGGAAAGGAAGCACTTTGTTTTATCAATAAAGGAGCAGTTGCCAGCTGGTCTAATCAGAGGGTTGCGAAGTACTCAAAAGGTGAAAATCCCAAGAATCAAGAAGATAGATTAAGGTTATCAACATCATGATAACTTAATTCAAATATCCCAGTGTTTCTTATTTTAGATTAAAAGAAATTCTCTAATGTTTTTTCTTTTAAGTCAATATTCTAAAGCTAAGTTACTTTCTTGTAATATAAGTCACCATTGTTAAGTCCGAATTTTCCATGTAATGGCCTACTCTCATTCACATAGACAATTGTCATCAAGTATAAAGATATGCTTTGCTGGTAAGCTCATGAACGCCTAACCAAGAAATCAAAAATGAAAACTCCTCTTATATATTATGACATCCAAAAAGAAACGCTCATCCATGAGCAGCAATGGGGATTTTCTAATCAGACAAAAAATTTAGAATAAAGAGTAAAGAAAGATAATAGTACCTTAATCTAAACAAAATGAAATATGAAAAAGATTACTTCATCTTTAAACTTTAATTAAACTGACAATTCTTACCTGTCAACAAGCCTTGACTTTTCCCTGTAAGGTTTTACGAGGACACGAGCCCCACATACAAAATGAGGATTTCCTTTTGATAAAATCTGTCTTACTGTCTCTGGATAAACAAAGGTAACAAATCCAAACATCCTCTTCTGTTGGCATGGAATTCTTACATCTTGAACAGGTCCAAATTTGCTACAAATTAAAGATAACAAGAAAGTTGGCAAACAGTTGAACACAATTTCAAATATAAAAACCCTTTTAAAAAAAAAAACATGGCTAACTCTCAAAGAAGCACCCCAAGAAATCCTTACTTGAAATAGTTGGAAACATCTTGCTCGGTAAACGAACTTTCGGCTGGAAAGGTAAGATAAATCTGTCGAGAACCAGCAACAATGCCACCGGGATCATTTTTCTCACCCACATACTCTAGATATCTTGGAACATCCTCTGCCAAGATAACTGAGTGCTGCCCATGAGGCCTGTAATTATTAACACAAAAGCTAAGCAATTGCAGCAAACAATTTACAATTCAAAAATAACATTATCATCGAAAAGAAAAACACCTGTCAATGACACGGATTCTGTTCTTCAATCGAGCAAGAAGCTTTGTCAGACTGTAGCCAGCCTTACCATGTCTCTGGCTTTCTGTAAGGTAACCCTCAGCCTGAAGAGTCCTCCCAAATTTCTCATAATACATCATTGGCAAAGAGGCAATTGATACCGGGTAACCTCTTCTTGATTTCAAAAGCTCAGTTAGCTCCACCTCCAGCTTCTCAAGAGACCCAGGAGAAATGGCATGATCATCATTTGAAAGCTCACTTGAATTCGAGTTGAAGATCTGTGAAAAGCTTTCCCCCATGGGATGGCCATGAAAGTACCTACAGTTGTTTCCATGCTTACAGAACCCCTTGTTGAAGTAATGGCAAATCTTAACAGGAAATTCCGGCAAGCTTGGAGACCTTCTACTGGTTCTCATGCCCAATGCAGAATCAGGGTAATAATAATTGTTCGAAAAGTCTGAACTAACCGAATTAACAGATTCCATTGGGTCTTCCAAACTCAAGAACTGCAATTGATCTTGAATGTGGAAATCTTCACCAACTGAATCCGGATACCCTTGTGGAACATGGTCTACATTATGCACAGTTTGCTGATCAGCAGCTACTTGGGAATCCCAGTACGAATTTGCTGCCAAGATAGTTGCTGGAGAGGAAATTGAACGCGCTGATGAAGCTGGAGAGTACAAAGTGTAATGCAAAGGCAGGTCTGAAACAGGTGTCATTTGATGAGGTGAGATTGGAGAAGAAACTGCTGGTTTGGACAATCCAAGCTCAGTTTTGGCTTTGTTGATCAAAGAATGGATCAGATTATCTGGGCTGAAAGCCAATCGGATCATCTCTTGCTCACCATGATCTTGCAATAGAAGATAGCCAATAATCTTAGAAACATTTTCAGGCTCTAATATATGGATTCTATTATACACCACTCTTGTAGACTCTGTAAAATCCATCTCAGATCTTAAACCTGCATTAGCAAATTCCGTTGAAGAAAAAAACATATTAGTAAAAAAGATAACAAATTCAAAGAAACAAACATATTTGGCAATTGAGTAAAAAAAAAATTCAAATATACATCTGAAAATGAAGATTAATGGCTAAAGGAAAAAGCTGTCCTTTTCATTTTTGTTCTTAATATAAAACAGATATACACGTATACATCTGATACTAGCAGTTCAATATTGCTTTTTACGGCTAAAAAATATCTTAAGACAGCATTAAACCCATGGGTATCATATAGGGAAACAAAAAATCACTAAAAGGTAAACATGTTGGTTCTGACAAAATCATCTTCTACAAATTGGCCACCAAATTATCTTTAAACACATAATGCCTCGGTTTTTTATTGTTTCTTTTTTTTATACTTTACAAGCAAGAAACATAATTTTGAAACATCAAAGCCTTAAAAGGAAAGAGAAATCCAGACAACATTTTACCAAAAAAGGGAAGCTGAATATAACCCAGAAAAAAAATAGTTGCAAAATATCCAGTTCGAGAAGAGAAGCATCGGCAGTAAAAACAAGCATATTTTGCTTTCAGATTACAAAAAATATCAACTCCCAAAATTGGAAATTTTATAGGCAAGAAATTTTGAACTCTATAGAAAGCAAAATAGAGTAGAAACACTAACTTAAAAACCATGCTTGTCTATGATGATCAAGATAAAAGAACATAATTACTGTAACTCAAGCACTAAATAACATAGAACAGATATAGAAATGCTCTTTCCAGACCAAAAAAAAAATGTTTTTGAACAAATTACCCAAGACCATTTTTCCTTTTTTTAAGAAAAAAAAAAAGCAAAAATGATTTAATGGATGCTAAAAAGTAGAAAAAGTCAAAATATTAAAAATATTGTAAAAACCAACATCTTCCATTACAAAGTTTTCCCAAGCAAACGCACACCAGGGATTTAATGGTGAAATGGAGCACAGAAACGAGGAAGAAAGAGAAAGAAAAAAAAAAGTTTTTTTTTTGAGAAATAAGAAATGAAAGTTTCTGGTTCTCATTCTTAAATAATTAATAAAAATAAAAAATAAAAAACACACATCTCAACAGCATAATTTTGACACCATCTGTAGTACAAAAACTCAAATCCAATATGAATTTCTTAGAAAATTATAACATTCAGAGTGAGAAACCAACACATACCCAAAGTCACAGAGAGAGAGAGAGAGAGAGAGAGAGGACATTTTTTAAAGTTCCTAGTGATATAGGAACTCCAAAAACCACAGTTTCTTAGCATCTTCAAAAAAAGAATTGAAAATATTGAATTTTTCATCATAAAAAGAGCAGAACAAGAAGAAAAAATGATAGTTTGCAGCCATTGTTGAACAGAGATCTCACATACCCACAAAATCTTTTACCAACTGTGAAGAAAAAACAAAATCAGACGAACCAATCCAAGGCCTCAAATTCCTCCATGGCCATCACTGATGATTATTAATCACTCTCTCTGTCTTTCTTTCTTCTTCTTCCTTCTCTTCGCTCCCTCTTCTGTGTAAAGCTTTTTTGCTAATTTTATCTTCTTCTCTTCTATTCAAATTCTCTCACTAAAAACGACACCAATTCTTTAAAAAAGCAAAATGACAGAAAGGATAGCTTTTAAGGGCGCCTTGTCTTTAGTTCAAATCAAAACACATATAAATAATACGTATAAACACATGAGAAAATTTCAATCATTTTTTTAATTCGATCAATTATTAGTTTATTTTTCCATTTTAAGTTTACTCTTATCTTAAATAATTAAAAAACAAATTAAATATATATATTTTTTCCGTTGGTCAAATTGTTAATGTTGTTAAATATCTTTTTAAAAATTACAGGTTGTATTTGTCGTTACAGAAAATTGCGGGAATTTATTGAAAATGCGCCTGGATTTCCGAAACAGCCTACCTGTCGAATGACAAAACTACCCACGATGAATCTTGAAAAGGTCCAAACAGTTTTTTTTTGTTTTTTTGTATCATTATTATTATTATTATTCTTTCAGATAAAAATAAAACAAAAATAATAGTAATAAGTTTCGGAAATATCTATGTGGCTCAAGCTTTACGAGCTGGAGATGTCTGCTGGATCATATATTTGAGAGATTTATATGGTGTGAAATCTCACAATCCGTTTGAAATCTATTTTCACCGTTGGATTTAAAAAATTTAAAAGCTCGTGGGACCCACGTAGCACGGTTTTTTGTTTTTTTAGATTTTTTTGGCGCGAGGTGGAGAATAGGTGGCTGACATGCCGCGAGAAGTGGGCCCGCAGGAACCTGATGAGCGGTCCTGATTCTACGATTTATATCCAAACAGTTCGGTCTGCAAATCTAATCCAGCAACTGCATACACGACACGTGGCGCACAAGCAGCGAATAACAGTCTGCTTTTTTTTTCTTCTTTTTTTCCTTCTCAGCGGTGTTGCTGTTTGTGTATAGACAGAGAATCATAACCGCTGTACTTTTCAATGTTACTCAGTTTCTCTTCTGTCGGACCCACATCGTCCCCCCAGCCGTACCCCATTTTTATCCTACCTGGCAAATATATCTGGGTCCCACTTCAAAAGGGTAATTATTATTTTATTTTAAGTTTCAGCTCTTCTTATTCTTCTCCGTGATTGGTGATTAAATAATTGCTTCATCTTTTTTCCTTTTCTGTCTCTCTATTTTTCCTTTTCTTTCCAATTTTATTATTTTCATAATAAAAGCATCAATAATTGGCCTTGCACTATTTTTCAGCAGTTAGTTTTATTTATTTATTGCATTCTTATAAAGTCTAGAAAACTAAATAGGACTTGTATTGATCACATAATGAAATCGGAATTAATTTTAAAAAATAAAATTATTAGTCAGTTATTGTATGGAGTTGATAAAAAAAATTCAGTTAAATTGAGTTTCTTTAAAATAGAAAATTTATCATTTAAAAAAAATAGCAAATTTATAAAATACTTTTACAACATGTTTAAAAATAGGGCAAAATGAAGCGGAAATTGTTTGGATATGCTTGTAATAATAAAGAAAAGTGACGGGTAAAAGATTTGGTTGATTTAACCAATTTTTTATTTTATTTTTTTGGTGAAAGATTTAACCTATTCAACATGCGAGAAGGTGGGAGGATTATTAATTTTAGATTCAAGTATGATTCTTACGAATCTAATTTAGGTTTATTATTTAGAGAGAATTTTGGGGGTTTAATTTACTTTTTCTCCATTAGAATAGGACCTTTCTTGTTAAACCCCTTAGTTTAGTTTTGCTTAGTTAAGTTAGTTTTGCCTAGTCTAATTTCATATCCTGATTTATGCCACTTGGGAGCCCAGATGATAAAAAGGAGGGTCAAAAATCCTACGAATTTTTTTAAGTCAAATATTTTTTTAAAAAGAACAACAACAAAAAAAAGAGTCAGATTGATATTGTATGATAGCGAATGGTACAAAACCATTCCCAGTCCAGTGGTTTACATATTGGCAGCAAAAGATTTGTATGCATATTTAATTTTGCTGACCATGTCACTAATATTTGTTTTCCTGGGTAGTTATTGTAGCTAATAATTAGTCAAAATAATCTAAAAACTAAAAAGACATCCAATAAATAAATCAAATACTATTATAAAAAAAATTAAAACAAATGAATGAAAGCTAGCTGCAACTCTTTCTAGCTGCAGCTATTATATATATATTTATTAATATAAATCGTGTATATATATGTGTGTGTGTGTGTGTGTGTGTGTGGGAAGAGAAAAAATTAAACATTAAAAGGCACAAAAAAGGAATGTGGATGCTCAAAGAATGCAAGCTAGCTGCAGCTCACATGCATAGTGAAGAACAAAAATAGACAAGACAAAAAGGACAGTATAGAAGCTACTGGGAAAGTAGAAATGACTACGACTTTCTTATAAATTTATTCTCAAATGTCCACTCAAACACACATATACGTATATAAGAATTCTCCAGTGTAGTTAAAGATTTTCTAATTTATATTTAAAAAATGTTGAATTTTTTGTGTTTGGATGTGATATTTTCAAAAAAAAAAAATCAGTAATTTTTTGGTTTTATATTTTGTGTTTTTTTTTTCTTTGGTTTAAAGAAGAATACGAAAGGACGAGGAATAGAGAATATATAGGTTTTTTTGTTTTAAAATTTCAATTTTTTAATTTATTATATTTACAGAGAAATTACATGATATATATCTTATATTAAAATAAAACAAATATATTTGAAATATTTATGGATAAAATCAACCATATGTACTCTCTCGAGTTTATGTAGTCAATTTTGATTTTTTGTTTAAGCATGACATTAAGCTTTTAAATGTTGATTATTGCTATTTTAGATATTTTACAGTTGCATTCCATTGTCTGACTAAATAAGAAAAAAAATTATGAGACTATGTTTTGTGTTAAGCTAGACTTTGTTATTTGCAAATACTTATTAATCTCAGACATGAAAGAGTCTAGGTATTAGACTTTGAATGTGAAATTAACTGAGACAATGACTTGTCCCTTTGAGAATGCTTTGTCTAGGGCATTTCGTAAATATATCTCGAACATTCTAAAAGCTTGACTTGGACGTTGTGAGAGAACTTTTTAGCTTAGCATAATGACATAGACAAAAAAATATTATCCTCAGACTAATATATCATTCTCGAACATTTTATCTTCAAACATTTCAATTTTAGATAAATATTGAAGTCAATCTTATTTTGAAGCTCACACATACATGCATATTATCTCAACCATACATACATATTGCCTCAGACATGCATGTATAACCAAGGCATGCAAACATTACATAGTTATCACCTTTGTAACAAAGTTCTCTCATAACGTCCAAGTCTAAACATGCTCGTTTAATATTCAAGTTGCTCATTCAAAAAATTCTTATGTACATAAATATATATATATATATATATATATACATTTTCTTGGTTTGAAAAATAAAGTTATGAAAATCCTTTATATGTAGATGGGAATTTCAGTGGTGAGGTAATGGAATGGATATATATTTCTATTTTTTATTTAATATATCAATATTAAGGGTAGACAAAAACTAAACCGAAGCTATGCGGTTCAGTTTCTTTTAAGAATGAAATCCGGTTTAGTTTCTTTTAAGAATGCAATTTGGTTCGGTTTTAAAATTTATTAAGTTGAACTAATCAGTTTAGTTTACGAGTGGGTGGATTTTTACCCAACCCAACCAGCATTGAACTGAATATTAATCTTTTGAATTTTTTTTTTAAATACTAATTGCTAAAATCCTAAAACTAACCCTACCCAATACCCATTACCCAACCTGGCCATGCAGCCCCGGACACTGACGGCAGCATTGTAGCAACAAGCAAGAAAGAGAAAGAGAGAGAAAATAACATATTGTAATTAAACCTAAACAACCGCAATGGAGGCAAGAGGAAGAGCATAGTCGAAGAGAACATAGGAAATGACAAGTCGGTCAGAGAAATCCAACTGAATTTGACGTTGCAGGCAACCGAAACACGTAAGCTCCACCATTTCCAATCACATTCTTCTTTTTCAATTTCCATCTCCCATCTTTTTATGGTTCATAATTTTGGTTTGGAGCTATTAAGATTTCTAACGCTAGCTCTCTGCTCCATCTTTTACACTACTTTTTGTTTTATATTATAGTTTAATGTGGGTTGTTTTTAATTGAACTTATTTTAATTTTTACAATATCATTTAAATTAACACATTTATATTTAAAAAAATCATTATAAAGTTTTGGATAATATAATCCGCCCTAATTTCGATTTAAAAAAAATTATGAATATATATTAATAAAAAAAGCTAAAATTGCTTTGAAAAAACCAACCTGACCGAATAATCCAAAATTGACCGACCATGATCGGTTCGGTTATATAGCCGGTTTAACCATCTTGGTCAGTTCGGTTTGATTGGTTCCCCAACCCAAACCGTCTAGGTCAATTCGGTCTTAAAAACCACTCAAAACCAAATTGAATCCACATGTGCCTACCCTCAATCAATATGAACCAAAGATCTAGTCTATTTTAAATGCTATATCAATATAAACCCTAAAGATCTGGTCTTAACTAGAAAACATAAGTGATGTTTAAGACATAAATTTTTCTTCTTTTAAAGCAGGTTTAACATACTTTTTAAAGGCTTTTTTTTTTTCAATTTAAAGAGCTATATTTCTTTTTTATAATATTAATAGGCATTTTAAATTGAAAAATTAATATAAAGAGTGAGAGTTAGCTCTCCAAATGTAGATAGCCAAATTTACTCATTATATAAAACTTTTAATAAATTTATTTATTGCTATACAATTTTCTTTTCAAAATTATAATTTTTTTATTACATGCACAATTATAATTATAATTAAATTTACTAATTATGATTTCATGTTTCATTTTTTCAAAAATACTACTATACTACTTTGATATAGGGAGGAAGAAAAAGAAAAGAAAAAATGAATCATAATTGCTTGTGAAAAAATACAAAATAAAGAATGATTATAGAGAGTATTATTGATTTTAAATAAAAAAAAATCACTCTTTATTTTATAAAAAATTTCAAAATGTTATATAAAATAAAAAAAATAAAAAACTATTAGAGATCCTCTTAGCACATACATACTTGTTAATTTTACTTAATAGTATATATACATGTAGATATGTACGCATATTTTTAAGATAGACATTAATAAAAAATAAAAAAATTGGGTCTCCTTTTATGTCTTGCTAAAAACTAGTTCTAGTTTAATTGAGAGAAAGAGAGGGAGAGAGACAGAAGAGAGAGACAGAGAAAGAATAAGAAACAATTAGCAAAACTAATAAGCTTAATTGATATCAACTCTCCCAAAGGCTTTCATAGACATTGAAAGCTCCATTATTTTGCATGCATTTATATTAATTTTGTTTTTTGGACGGTGCATATATATGTCAATATTATTGTTTCTTCATTTCCTAAGCAGGTTATGGTCTATTTGATAAGCAAAAATAAAAATTTGCGGAGAAAAACAATTCTGTGGAATATTATTCAATAAACATCTTAGCTCTACTAGTCTGCCAAATTATATCTACCAAAATGATATGGCAAATTAAAAAATACGTTTTTATTTTATTTGTTGAAATTTTAATATAATCTGAATATTGATATGTGAATTTATTAAATAATAAGTTTATGTAAACATCTTATTAAAAAATAATTTAAGTAAACATAAGTCAATAATATAATTATTAACTACTTGGTAAATATATTGATAGATTAGTTCAACAGTTAATTATGAACTGCTAACTAGCAACCATGAATTGTAAACAAATATGTTGTATAGGGTAAAAATGAATAAAATTATGCAATGCAAAAATTTATAACAAAACGATGATGGAGCTGGAAGCTTTTAGCATTTATAAATTAAAAAACTTAATTATATAAAAACAGAAGATTTTTTCTCGAAATAATCAACACTATTATCATTAAAAATTCAAATTCATATTGAAAAAATAGTGATTTTACTACTAGGTTATCTCTAAAAAAATATTGGTAGAAGGAAGTATAGCCAAAACCAAAAGAGTAAAGAAAAAAAAAAGAAAAAAAGACATATTAAAAGAATGAATGCTTTACACATTAGATTTGCTTGGCTCATTTACCAAAAAAACATATATATATTTACCAAAAAATATTTGCTCTGGCTCACAAGGATGCTTGAAAATTAATCTACAAATGAAAAAATTCCGTGTTTAAAACGTTGCCTAATTGGATGATCAGATCGATATGGCCGTTCGATTTTCGTGTCCTCTCTGTCACATGTATTTTATATATTTTACTAATTACTTTTAATTGTTTATCATCATTTAAATTTTCAAGAAACGATTAAAGTAAAAAAAAATGGCAAAATTCAAAGCAATTAATGAAAATAAAATAAAGACAGTTTTAGCATAATTTTTATTTATGCTTTATTTTTATTTTTTAATTTTTTTTTTGAAAAAGTTATTTTTATTAATTATGATTAAACAAAATTGCAGATGATAAATATTTTAAAAAAATTATCTACATTTTTAATAGTAATTTTTGAATTTTAAAATTTTTTTTTAGTTNTTTTAGCTTTTTTAAAAAATTATGCCAAACAGTACTGAATAAATAAATTTTTAATTTTCTCACATAAAAAATAAAAAATTTATATACAATTATTATACGGATGATATAGTACAATAGAAAAAAAATATCTTCGTAGAACATTATACATTCTTCCACGCACATGCATATAAGATTTATTATTTAGGTTTGGCTTTTTTGCACTTATAGTCTTTTATGTTTAAGGTTATTTACAGACTTAGTCTTTATATTTATTTTTTGGCAGTATTGATCATATATGTTGACAAAATTAGCATTGATTAATTATTTTCATAATTTCGTTTGTATTCTGTTAGTTTACTCCATTTGCAGGAGCAAACATGACATTTTAAAAACTCTCTTTCTTTTTTTCTCCCTCCCTCACCCTCGGTATATAGAAAAAAATCACATGTTAGAATGATGCGGCCTGGATGATGAAAACATCGTCGCTGTGGAGCTTGGGAGATAGAAAATGAATGATGGAAAGACGAGAAATGAAAGTGTAGGTGCTAAGAAGAAGAAGACTGCTCATTTAGGGAATTATTCATATTTTTGACCGCGAAATGGATAAGATGTTTGACATTTATTATACTAAATCGCGGGATGAACCGACAATTTTTTCCTATATGCAGAGGGTGGATGAAAGAAGAAAATAGAATGAGAGTTTTCAAAATGGCATGTTTACCCTTGCACATGAAGTAAACTAACAGAATACAAACGAAATCATGAAAAAACTAGTAAATGCTAATTTTGTCAACATATAGGACCAATACTGCCAAAAAATAAATATAAAGGCTAAGTATGTAAACAATTTTAAACATAAAAAACTATAGGTGCAAAAAAAATTTTAAGTTTCATAAATAAATGTAAAAAAGATAGCAAATATGATCGTCCCACTTAAATTTTTTCATACAATAGACCATTTATAAATGAATATTTAATAAATATTTTATATAACTCACATATGTTATTTTATAAAGTATAGTATTATGCAGTTTTTTCTCTACTTGAGGAGGCAGAGAGACCACCAAAAGTAGTAAAAAAATGGCAAGGATTTAATTTATATATTTGGAAAAGGGGACCCTAGAGAGAATTAAATGATTCACCAAAACTTTAGAGAATTAAATGGGTAAATTGGTGAGGACAACATTTATTATTATTTAATGAATGTCAGGAGGGCAAAGATGAAGATGGTTAATATATCTAAAGCATGATTAAGGCTGGTGATTACGACACCCTCTTCATAATTAATCAACCAACTTGATTAATAGGATAAAATAAAACCTCAACTCAACCCAAATCCCCATCCTAATTTCATTTCAATTAAAATCTTCATCCCCATCACGGACTTTATGTGTACGGTCTACTTATTAGTGGTCAAATTTATAAGGGTTTATCTTATTTTCAACAATTTTTTTTTTCTTTTTGAGAATAATAAATTTACATGACATATATTTTGAACTTTATGATTTTACATTAAAAGAGGTTTTACAAGTTTTATGCATAAATAATAATAATAATAATAAATATAGTGATAATATGAAATTCACATTTTAGCAATAGATTAAAATTAAAGGAAAACAAAATAAGAAAGAAAGAAAATGACAGAAGAAATAAGAAGAGGGCAAATTGAGAGGTGGTTCACGTGGTCTAAAAAACAAAATAAGAAATAGCTTTCCAGATAATATTCAATCAGTGCGGCTTCTTGGCATCGCATGGCCCATTAATTGCTAATTGAGTGGAGGCCTTGGGGCTATTATAAACCAACCTTATCAGGATCTTTCTTCAAACCTCCCACACCATGACATGCCCTTTCATAGTCTATATTTATTTATGATTATGTAAATAGGTATGATATATAACTATAGAAAAATTTTACATCTTCATTTTATTAAAATAAAAATTATCATTAAAAATATATTTTTAGTAACAAATATAAAAATATTATCATTGATAGTTTATTTTTAATAATAATGTTTTTAAATTTGTTACTAAAAATATATTTTTAATGACAATCTTTATTTTAATAAATAAACACATTTTTATTGTAGAATTACTCTATAAATATATATATATAATATTTAAAAAAAAATTAATAATAATATATAAAATGAATGTCAAACTGATCTATATTTAATATTGTTAAAGTAATTATTTACTTCTATAAACTATGTTAGACATTTTTATTTTTCATAAAAATTAAATTTTCTTTAAAAATAACTTTTTTATAAATAAAAAAAATTAATAGAATATGTAATTAATTAATAGTTATTAATAGTTATCAAAAGCTTTTTTGCACAATACTATTTGAGAATAATTTTTGATTTAAATAATGTCAATTTTCATGTCACATATACAACAATTTATATTTTCTATTTAAAATACTCTAATATTTCTTCTTTTTCTTGTAACTTTTTATTTTATTTTTTAATATAACTATTTCTCATCTTATAATGGATGAAATGGTAATGTGTTAAGTTGTATAGTGGAATCTCAATTAATAATTAAAAATTAAAAATCTAATTTAGATATGAAAACTTTTAATATTTATCATGTCACCATATCTCTCATTTTAAAAATTAAAGGATATTTCAGAATATCATTTATATATATTATGTTATTTTCGAGAGCTTGGTTTTGAACAACTAATAAAACAAAATAAAATGGAAAATCTTTGTTGGAACTGCAATCTCATTAAACAACTAGTTGTCGAAAATTTTGCTGCAAAAATAGTTGTGACCCACTTTGGAGATGCTACTTTTTTCCTATTATTATCTAAAGCCTTTGTATTTGTTTAATGAGGGTTGACTTCTTTTATTCACCATTAATTGTGTATTTGTAGGCTTAGTCCAATAGTAAAATTACCGAGTTTAATCATTTTTAAGTGCAAAAATCTCATTCTCCCAATAAAAAAAAATTATTATGGTTGAGTTGGTATACCAATAAAGATTACTACAAATTCATTCATATTATAACAAAAGCTATAATAGATTGAAAAGAAATGCCATTATGATCTTCTAATATCAGATTCTAATAATAATAATAATAAATAAATAAATAAAAGTTGCAAAGGAACAGGACCACACGGGTCCACTAGCCAATAGGGTAGAAATTGCAACATTTTGGGTCTTGAGGTTTTTTGGCAGGATTTTGAAATGCATCCAAGACCACAAATAGATGATTGTTCATAACCGTAAAAACCCAAGCAAATGCATCCCAATTGCAAGTAAAAGACTTAAAGTTTTATCTAATATTAAAAGATGGGTTAATATAGTAAATTTTGACCAAGATAGTAGAGATTTAAATATAATCATCATATAGATTAAATGTTCGGCCATAGTTATAGTTTAACTACCACCATCATTTGAAAATTCAATCATACACCGGATAGTTGCAAAATTATATGACCGACGCTGATTACTCCGCCATACATGTTGTAAAAATATGCCACCACGGAAATGATAGTCTAGCCGTAGAAAGTTGGCTCAATTTTTACATTTACAAGTATGAGAATTGAGATTCATTTTAGTATATTCCCTTATTATTTTGGATGGCCTCATGCTTAAATGCTTTGTGGCACAGAGCCTATAACATAATGCATGGGATACTACCATGGGATATCTTTTCTATTCCAAAAGATAAAAAAATAAAAAATTGCAAAGGTATACCAACCAAAGGTTTCAAAAATTGGGCCCAAAATGAGATGCAGAAAGATCTGTTTAGCTGCCCAAATTTCAGAGTGAAGCCCATTTTAAAAGCCCTATATTTAATACGACGACGTTAAGGTTTTCTTGTTGATTTTGCTCCTAAGAACCTTCTTCAATATGACCCCCCCCACCCCCCCAAAAAAAAAAAGGACCCGACCCGAATACCAGAGAGACTGACGAAGACGACGAGCAAGTAATTTATAAAAAGATTCACCGAGAGAATACTAGCTTTCCGATCTCAGCTCGTAGAACCACAGCCGTCCGATCTCAGATAATTTCGTTCCGATTGAAAAAACCCAAAAGAAGGCCACCATGTACCAGTGGAGGAAGTTCGAGTTCTTCGAGGAGAAATTGGCGGGGAAGGCTACGATTCCCGAGGAGGTTGGTGGTAAAATCGAGTGCTGCTCGAGCGGGAGAGGGAAGGTGGTGATCGGGTGCGACGACGGTACCGTGAGCCTTCTCGACCGAGGTCTCCATTTCAATTACGCTTTTCAAGCTCATTCTTCGTCCGTCCTTTTCCTTCAGCAGCTCAAGGTCCTAATACAACTCTCCTTAAATTCTGTTATATTCACTTTCTTTTTCATTGCTCGTGTTTGGTTGCTGAGAAAAATGTAGGTAAAATGAATGTTTATGAAGTCCAATTTTCCTTTGGGATAGTGTAGTTTATCTATGATAATAGGGATTATTAGAGGTACCTACGGTGTAAATTTCTATTCCAGATGGGTAAATTACTCTGTAATTATTCTGTATTTTTGTTCTGGAGCTTGTTGATTATTGGGCATTGAAGAAAGTTTGATCTTTCTTTATTGTTGAAATCAGCAAAGAAACTTTTTGGTAACAATTGGAGAAGATGAACAAATTGCTCCGCAGCAATCTGCTATGTGCCTCAAAGTTTTTGACCTCGATAGGATGGAGCCCGAGGGCTCTAGCTCAACCAGTCCTGATTGTATTGGAATCTTGCGCATATTCACCAATCAGTTTCCTGAAGCAAAGGTAGTGGCTTAATGATTGTTTATACTCTTTCCTACTATTTTAACCAATTGCATTGGTTCTTACTCCTCATTGTGGATTGCTTAAATGTGTTCTGTTGAATCTACTTGTGGTTATAAAAGTTTGAATCTTGTGATTATTAACTGCAGATTACATCGTTTTTAGTCCTAGAAGAAGCCCCACCAATTCTGCTCATAGCTATAGGCTTAGACAATGGTTGCATTTACTGCATCAAAGGGGATATTGCACGGGAGCGGATCACTCGCTTCAAGCTTCAGGTGGATGGTCCTTCTGAAAAGAGCCAGTCCTCAATTACAGGTCTGGGGTTCAGAGTGGATGGTCAATCCCTTCAGTTATTTGCTGTAACTCCAAGTTCAGTGAGCTTATTCAGCTTGCAAAGTCAACCCCCTAATCGGCAAACCCTGGATCAGATTGGATGTAATGTCAATAGTGTTGCAATGAGTGATCGTTTGGTATGCATTTCTTGCTTATCTTAATTTTGTAAAAAAAGAAAAAAGATAAATAACATATTTCTGGCCTTTTTTTTTTATCATAGAATGCTGACTTTTACATGGTTTTCTCATAATCAGGAGTTGATAATTGGTAGACATGAGGCTGTGTATTTTTATGAAGTTGATGGTCGTGGTCCTTGTTGGGCTTTTGAAGGAGAGAAAAAATTCCTAGGATGGTTTCGTGGATACCTATTGTGTGTCATTGCAGATCAACGAAGTAGCAAGAACACATTTAACATTTATGATCTGAAGAATCGGTTAATTGCTCACAGTCTAGTGGTTAAAGAAGTTTCCCACATGCTATGTGAATGGGGGAACATAATACTTATAATGGCTGACAAATCAGTTTTGTGTGTTGGAGAGAAGGATATGGAAAGCAAGTTAGATATGCTCTTTAAGAAGAATCTTTATACCGTAGCTATCAACCTTGTTCAAAGTCAGCAAGCTGATGCAGCTGCAACTGCAGAGGTGCTAAGAAAGTATGCAGATCATCTATATAGCAAACAAGATTATGATGAGGCTATGGCCCAATACATTCATACCATTGGTCACCTTGAGCCGTCTTATGTTATACAGAAATTTTTAGATGCCCAAAGAATCTACAACCTTACAAATTACTTAGAAAAATTACATGAAAAGGGACTGGCTTCTAAGGATCATACCACTCTTCTGCTTAACTGCTACACCAAATTGAAAGATGTTGAAAAGCTTAATATCTTCATAAAAAGTGAGGATGGTATCGGGGAGCATAAGTTTGATGTCGAGACTGCCATAAGGGTCTGCCGTGCTGCCAATTATCATGAGCACGCAATGTATGTAGCTAAGAAGGCAGGGAGGCATGAATGGTACTTGAAAATCTTACTTGAAGACCTTGGCAGGTATGACGAAGCCTTGCTATATATTTCAAGCCTTGAACCAAGTCAAGCTGGGGTGACAGTAAAAGATTATGGTAAAATTCTCATAGAACATAAGCCAGTTGAGACAATTGAGATACTCATGAAACTTTGCACTGAGGATGGAGAGTTAGACAAGAGAAAAGCCTCCAGTGGTGCCTACTTGTCTGTGCTGCCATCTCCTGTTGATTTTCTTAACATTTTCATCCATTATCCACTGTCCCTAATGGATTTTCTTGAAAAATACACCAACAGGGTGAAAGACTCACCTGCTCAAGTAGAAATTCATAACACACTCTTGGAGTTGTACTTGTCCAATGACATGAACTTTCCATCTTTTTCACAAGCTACCAATGGTGTGGACCTAAATCCTAAGATAAGATTAGGAACACCTGTGATGTCAAAAGCTGAGTCCAATGGGAAAGTAATTGCTAGCAAAGGTTCAACCAAGGAAAAGTACAGTTTGGAAAGACGTAAGAAGGGACTAAACTTGCTTAAAAGAGCATGGCCATCTGAGCTGGAACATCCACTTTATGATGTTGATCTTGCAATAATTCTCTGTGAAATGAATGCAGTTAAAGAAGGACTTTTGTATTTATATGAAAAGATGAAGCTCTATAAAGAGGTAATTGCTTGCTACATGCAAGCCCACGACCATGAGGGACTGATTGCATGTTGCAAAAGATTGGGGGATTCAGAGAAGGGAGGCGACGCATCTCTTTGGGCAGACCTTTTGAAATATTTTGGTGAACTTGGAGAAGATTGCTCTAAAGAAGTGAAGGAAGTTTTGACCTATATAGAGAGGGATGACATCTTGCCTCCTATTATTGTTCTCCAAACGCTTTCCAGAAATCCATGTCTGACACTATCTGTAATTAAAGATTATATTGCTCGAAAACTTGAACAAGAATCAAAGCTGATTGAGGAGGACCGGCGGGCTATTGATAAGTATCAGGTTGGCACTTACTTGTTGCATCTCTTATAGTAATTTATTTTTATTTATACACTCCTATTTCTGTCATTTTTTAGCCTTCAGTGAATGATGGCTATGGTTCTATTATCCTTCTTTGAAGGGTGTTTTGGAAGGTTGGTGACAGTCAAAGTTGTTCCATTCTCAACCATTCTGTCGCATTACTTGCATAGCCAGATAAACTCAAAGCTATTAAAAACCACGTGTTGTTTTAAAATCTTTGTGATGTTTACAATTGTATGTCTAGCTGGCTATTTTTGGGATGAATGGGGAACCAAGCTGCAGAACTTGAGAATTTTGAAGGGAAATTGAATTCTTATGAAGTGAATGAAATATAAATTTTTTAACCCAGGTCAAGTTTAAACATGGGGAAGAAAGATAAAGTTTATTCTTTATTAGCTCTAACCGCTATTGGTTCAGCTAAAAGAGGGAATGAGAAAGCTGGAGATGTTCAATTTCCCTGACCTAAATAGATTGCATGTTATAGATATACATATGTTTTGTAGGTCTTTACTATGGTCACCTAAATAGGTACAGCGAGTATTTGCAGAGAGCCAATATACATTTGGATATATTTTGCCAGTTATCCAAGTAATAAAAAATTCACTTGTTTCTATGGAGCCATTTGGATTAAAGATTAAGCAGGCTTGTTTTTTGGCTTTCATGTTGATAGTTTTTATGTGATAACAAAGTTTAAATAAAAGTTGGCTTTAAGTTTTGAACCCAAACCATTTTGTGATGATAACCCACCGTGTTTCTTAAATTATGCAGGAAGATACATTGGCCATGAGGAAAGAAATTCAGGATCTTAGGACTAATGCCAGAATCTTTCAACTTAGCAAGTGCACTGCATGCACTTTCACCCTTGATCTCCCTGCTGTCCACTTTATGTGTATGCACTCTTTCCATCAGCGTTGCCTAGGTGATAATGAAAAAGAGTGTCCTGAATGTGCTCCTGAGTACAGATCTGTTCTAGAAATGAAAAGAAACTTGGAGCAGAACTCCAAAGATCAGGATCATTTCTTCCAGCAAGTGAAGAGTTCAAAAGATGGATTTTCTGTGATTGCTGAGTATTTTGGGAAGGGGGTCATTAGCAAAACAAGTTCTGCATCCACAAGTGCTTCTCAATCAGGCACTACATCTTCTCCAAGTGGCTTCTAAGGTTTGTTACTTTTTAGGAGTTTTCAGTATGTTGTTAATTCTTAAAGAGTGTTCAGCATCAAACTTCGTTCAATCCCATGAAAGTTCAGAATTCTAGGGATACAGGGTGTGATTGAGTGACTTTGAGATTCTCTGCTTTAGTGGCCATTACAGCAGATATTTATCTCTCTGTCCCAACCCTCGTATGGTGCAATTGGGCTGGCTGTCGGAAGTGAGAATTGAGGTATTGATGTAAAACTTGAATAAAGGGTCGTCAGTCATGGAATGTATGATGGTGCTGGAGTTTCCTTGATTGTTTCTTCAAATATTAACTAGAGCAATTTTTTGTAACATGCATTTACTGGCAAAAAAAGGAGAATAAATAGTAGGAATTTCTGCGTGGTGATAGATGTATTCCAAAGGCCATGTTGCCTGGTTATGTAGTTATTATTGTGTAACCTACTGCTACTACCACTTGTTAGGCTTGAAGAAAATGCTTGCTGGTTACCTTTCAGATCATCTATGGGGTAGGCTACATTTTACTGTGGATAATTGATTCTGACCGCAGGTACAGAGTCGCTTGGTTTTTAACATTTGACTTGTCTGCTGAATTATAAATGGAAACAGTGTGATACTATTGTTCTCTGTGTCACTGTTCAGGGTTTGTGCAAGACAATGACCCTGCAAGAATCATGCAATTCTCTGTGTCGTTGCCCCTCTCTCTCTCTCTCTCTCTCTCTGTTCAAGTAAAACCAGTGAATTTTACCATGAGAGAACCATTTTGGATGTGATGGTGAGATTGGAATCTAAGTACCAATCTAGTAATAATGTTATATATCACCAACGTTCTCAAAGTTGCAAGCTGTGTGGATTCAGCCAAAACTGGTTGGTATTATTTTGAAAGAAGTTCTTGGATGGGCTCTTCCATGAGTGTCCCTACCAATTTGATTTCTAGTTTCACCTACTTCTTTACACAGACTCCTTTGTCTGTAAGTTATCTGAGAATCTTTTAAAAGTTACAAATCACTTGTCCATAGCACATTCTTCATTGTATTTGACGTTCGTTTGACTCCAATAATTGGCTGCACCATTGTTGAACAACCAATCATCCAAATGGGTCTTGTCTGTCTGTATTTTCTAAAGTACGAATCATCATCCTCGCTTGGAGCTGATTTTGAGTTTGTATTTTCCATTATGTACAAGCTTTTAGGCGATATTGTTATGGAGAGAGAAGCTTTAATTTTTCTATTTTGTTGCTCTGCATCTATAAACGTAAAAACATTATATGAATCATTATGCATTTTTTTACAACTCTTATCTTCAATACGCCAAGAAAGCTTAAAGGTAAAAGCGAAACGAATCCATTGTTGGCTCAATAAATACCACACAACCACAAAGCAATCCAACACACAGGTATTCCTTACCTAGTTAAGAAAATATTAAAACGGCTTTATCCTATACTCAATTGAGGTCCACCTTATATTATCTATAAAAGCATCAAACTCTTTATGGGTTACTACTACAAGAGGATGCTCGAATCAAATCATCTAGTCTTTTGTTGTCTTCCATGTGACTTTGTCTGATTGTTGAGTTTATGAAATACAAATTGGTCTTGGATGATAATGACGACCAAACAGTGACAACTCGCTAAAGTCCCCCTAATACTCTTCATAACTCCAGCTTCACCTGCCAACTTTATTTTCCCAACTAATTAATTGCATAGTTAAAATGGAATAATCCTTATGGTAGGCTAGGCATGGTATGCAGACCTCCTGACCACGACACATCAAAACTACCCTGATTTTTTATTATTTTTTGGGCTTGTGGGGTTGACTGTCATCCTTGGACCTTCTTGACAAATCTTTCAAGTAACAGATCAAATGCATTTCATAGATTTAATGGAATTCAGTTTATGGGCAATGATTAAAATGCATGACATGTCATTTTCGAAAGTGTTTTTTTTTTTCAGTACTTGCAAAGGTTTATACGTAAAAGTGATCCAAAAGAGGAACAAAATAACACTGAAGATGAAGATCATTGCCCAAGAAGAGGAAATAAGTGGATTTCCATTATCATTATGCTACAACCCAAATGGGCCACAGTAACTTACAAACAAGTTATATGAGTAATTTGCAACAAGAACTTGATTTCTCCATGCTTTTTGCAAGTCATATAAAGAACAAAACCACTAAGAAATAAATACACAAAAGAGCTTGTATATAAAACAGAGTTCAAAGAAGAACAGTGGCCTAGACAGCTTCAAAACAAAAAGTTATTTCCTACTCTATTGTTCTCTAAGCAAAAAAAAAACGAAAAAAATATAAATACGTACACATATCAAATCTTTCATTATGGCTCCAGCTTCAAAGAAACAACCCGTGACTGTCTGTTACGCTTTGCCACCTTGACAAAGACTGCTGAGAGACAAGATGGAGCCCACCATGGCCTGCGGACCTTTTGCTCCCCTTTCAGGCAAGCCACTGCAATACAATTTACTTCAGCATATAAAACTCATAGCCAAATTACAATTTAAATCCAAAAGAATGAAACTAACAGAAGCACAATCTTGAACGGAAGACTGCACAGATTCACAACTTTTCAAAGTTTGAAAGACTAATCAAACGACTTAAAAAGGAGAAATGACAAAAATGAGCCAGCAAAGGAAAAAAAACAAAGTCCTCATTGGAAGATGCAACTCATTAATGTTCCAAGTCCTCAGTGGAAGATGCAACTCATTAATGTTCCAAGTCCTCAGTGGAAGATGCAACTCATTAATGTTCCTATATAGAAACAATATGGAGGACAGAATTGCTTTCATGAAAAATGTATAACATTATAAAAATATAATTTAGACACACTAATTTTATAGTAACAAGAGTTAAACATTTCCTCGGACAATGCAATAATATAAGTTCCCTATAGCACGATAAAGTCTTTAATTTCCTCAGATAATGCATGGAGAATATCTAACCAAAAGAGGGCATTCATGTAAATTGATAAATGCAGAGAGAGAGAGACCTTTAATCCGCCTAAGTTCCTTACAAAGCGTGATGAAGTCTCCCCATTTCATATGGCATCGTCTAATAAACCGAAGAATCTGTTCAGTAGTGAACATGGACATGCCTTCCAAGTATTCTCCATTGACACCATTTTCCCTAAAAACCTGTCTATAACCACCTAGGTTTATCTCTTCCAACCACAAGCCAACATCCTGTCAAGGAAAAAGAAGCACGAGGCAATGTTTAATCTTCAGCGTCAAAGAACCAGGTTGTGTTTCCACTCTTGAATTTACATGTGCACAAAATCAATTTGCAAGTAAAAAGAAGATAATGTCTGTCACTTCGCAAAGTGACATCCCTTTCGCACAAAAGTTTGCCCATCATTAACTCACTCAAACACATGCCTCATAAAGGAAAAAATAAGGATAAGGTGATGATCGGGGTTGTGCAGACAATTATTTTCTGTGCGCATGTTCTACAGAGTTATAACTGCTACACTGTGTTACTCCAATGATTAACGCCTTCCAAGAATCATGACTAACTATGAAAAAATGAGAGCACCAATACAACCTTGGGTTCATTAAGCTGTTTATCAAAATCACTTCAGGTCACAACAAATTTCAACTGATGATCAATCAATTCCGTACTTACCCCTGTCCACATGGTTGTACTAAAGAATCCCCTTCTAGACACCAATATATATGTAATACGCGGTATACTACCTTCCCCCTCACACCAATCAGCAATGTTTGTGTTTGTCTTATAATATTCAATACAACACAATTTCTTCATGTCGCAATCATGCTGCAAGCATAACCGAGAGTATACCCATGTATCTTGCCATCTTAAAACACGTTAAGATACTGTGAGGCATCCATATAATATATGCTCAGCCCTGGATAAGTGGAATGGTGATATAAAATACGTCTAGTCACAGAAAAATACAGGAATGAAGTGGTTTATTGAGAAAATTCAAGACCCAGAATCATTCCAGGCAGCAGTCAGAAATATTTTACTGTAATTACTAGTATCAACATAGGAATTTATTGCATAACATAAATCCAAGATGGAATGCTACCACCAGACTACCCAATATGACCCTCACATGGATCAATAGGTACTAGTCCTAGTTACCAAATATTACAATGACTTGTGTAATGAAGTAGAAGTAATGAAGAAAACTGCCTAAATTAATTGTTGAACCACTAGTTCAGAAACCAGATCAATGATTTAGGTTATAAACGTCCTACATAAACAATAACGTCGCAAAGCAAAGCCATATACCATCCTATGTAACCGAAGCAAATCATAAAGCACTAAGTGGAGAATAACAACATAACATAATTTACAAATAATTGAATTGAATATCCCCTCTGTCTATTTCTAAAAAGATTTATACAACCATGTTATCATCAAACAAAAGTAATCCAGTTTGATAGTTGTTCCCTCCCTCATTTCCTAAAAACACATATTGTAAAATACTGTTATAATCAAACACTTCCACTTTGATAATTGTTCCATTAGAAAAACCCATAAAAAATGTATCTTAACCCATCAATAATTCTACCAACTATCACCATACAGAATCCTCAAAGAAAACTACCAACTTAAAATTATATGCAGAACCTAAACGAGGAAGGATCGGATGTCACACAGATAAAACTATCTATTTAAAAGAAAAGGCAAATATCAGTGTCAGAACTTAGGAACAGTATTTCCAATAATTCACCTTCAAGAAATTGAAATCTGAATCACATAATATTATCAAGCAAGATCAAGATCCGAAAATAACAGAAAAGGAAAATAAATTAAACAAAGAAAATTGAGAACGGAATTAATTCACCTCAACACTCCAAATGAAGAAATCAATAGGCTCAGGTGGCCGTCCTTTGCTCATCGCCCCCAATCAGTTCCCTCCTAACAGAAAAAAGTACCTTCCCAATTCACAAAAACAAACCCAAACCATAAATAAATAAATAGAACACACACACTCAGACCCACCAAAACCCCATTCAACAACCACTTCAGACCAAAATAAAGAAAACCCAGAAGAAACAAAGGTAAATACAAACTGGGTTTTGTTCAAACAGTTACAAAGATCCCAATAATTGTTTCCAATTTAAAGGGAAAACCAAAAAAAAAAAATGAAGAACACCAAAACAAAAAAGGACTAGAAAAGGGACTTACGGTGCAAATAAGGTGAAAGAGAATTAAGGAATAAAAATTTTCCACATTTGATTCAGAGAGGGAGAGGGAGAGGGAGAGAGAGAGAAAGCGAGTAAGGATGAGTGTGTAACAGAGTCATTGCCTTTTCGCCCACTCTTTTCTTTCTCTGTCTCTTAATGGGTTCGATAGGTCTCCCATCTAATCTCTCTCTCTCTCTCTCTCTTCTTTTTCATTTTTATTTTTTTGTCCTTTTACTTCACTATAATATTATTTCTAGCCTTTCTTTAATCTCCATAACCACGCGACCTCGAAGCACTCCTTCCTTTACGCGCTCATTTTCACCCCCCTATCTGGCCCATTTTCATCTTCTTCTTCAGGATGAACTGGAAAACCATTTTTGCTTTCTTACGTATGCAAATGATTGACTATTTTTTTCTTTCTATTTTAATTATTTCATGTACTTTTTTCCCTGCCATTTTTGAAAGAGCTCATTAAATTCTTACCCTTCAGTTTTTAATGTATTACTTAAATGTATTTAAAATTTATTTGTTCGAAAGATATTATTTTGCTTCTATATCAGTTTTGTATTTGATTAATATAAAGAGTTTTTAAAAATTATAGATAATTTTATTAAAGGTGTCTAAATTATATTTTAAGTCTTTAAATTATTTTTTTGGTAAATTAGTTTTTGAACTTGTTAATTTATTTTGATAAATTTTTGTCCAAAATTCTGTTATCATGACTAAAGTGAAATTTTATACAGTTTAAGAGTACAAGTGCAATGAACAATAAAAAATATAAATAATAATTTTATATATATTTTTAAATAATATAACAATTTTTATTAATAATTATTTAAAAATCTTAAAAAAATTAAAATTATCTTTAAAAATATTTTATCTCTTACATTTTTTTAGTTATTGCTATTTACAAATTTTTATAGTTCAAAATATTTTTTTTTTACAGTTAGTAAATGAAATATATAAATAAAAACTTAACTAAATGATATTTGACTTTCAAAATAAATGTTTTTTACANAATGGTAGAATATGGCTCTATGATGCCCGCATCATCATCTTTTGCTCCAATGGTAGAATATGGCATTATGATGCCCGTATCAGGTCTATTATTAACTAATTTTTTGCAGGTCTGAAATCATGTCACAACAAGGCGAGACTTCTCAACCTAGAGGGTTCGAAGCTTCTAATGATATGAGAGCAATCATGGAGGCAATGACGAGACAGTTTGAGCAAATGAGTGTTAGGATGGAATCAAAAATGGACTTAAAATTTGATGGACTGGAAGAAAGAATACACCGAGTGGAGAATAGGCAGGGCACACAACGAGGTGACAATCAAGACCTACCACGACCACAACGTGGAGGCTATAGGGGTGGTCACCCACGGGCTGCCATGAGGGGAAAGTGGGTCAATCAACCTGGTTTTGAAGACGACTATGAAGCCGACATGGAAGAAACACAAGAAGAAATTGGTAAACGTCCATACTACAGGGACTATGGAGGCCGAGTAAATAGACCAAGATATCGTGGGGAAGATGATGACTTGAGCAACATCAAAATGAAGATACCATCATTCCAAGGAAAGAATGACCTAGAAGCTTACTTCGAGTGGGAGACGAAGGTCGAGATGGTATTTGATTGCCAACATTATTCCGAGCTTAAAAAGGTAAAACTAGCCGCTGTTGAATTCACTGACTATGTTGTTGTTTGGTGGGATCAATTAGTGACTAGCAGGAGACGGAATGATGAGAGACCGATTGACACCTAGGATGACATGAAAGCTGTGATGAGGAAGCGTTTCATTCTGACCCATTATCATAGGGACTTGTGCCAGAAATTACAAAGGCTTACACAAGGAAGCAAAAGTGTTGAAGAGTACTACAAGGAGTTGGAGATAGCTATGATTCGTGCTAATGTGGTGGAGGATCGAGAGGCGACCATGGCACGTTTCTTAAACGGGTTACACCGTGAGATAGCTAACGTGGTGGAATTACAACATTATGTGGAGATGGAAGAGTTGGTGGACAAAGCAATTAAAATTAAGAGGCAACTTAGGCTAACCAAGCAAACCCGTGGGTTCTCAAGTGTAGGAACATATTCCAAACCAAATTGGAATAGACGTGAGGACATGCCTACTTGGAAGGATAGGTCTGTAGCACAACAAGAGAAACCTTAGGAGGTTAAGACCGGCTCTAACCCATTTTCAGGTAAACCCGACGCTTTAAATACACCAAGTCGTGATATTAAATGTTTTAAGTGTTTGGGCAGGGGTCACATGGCTCGAGAGTGTCCTAATCGGCGTGTAATGATTTTAAATGAGGGAGGTGAGTATGAGTCTGAGAATGAAAAGGAGGAGGAAGAAGAGAAGCCGCCATTGGAGGAAGGTGGTGATTCTGAGTTTGCCATAACAGGGGATTCTTTTGTGGTTCGAAGAGTACTGAGTGTGCAAACTAAAGAGGCAGATGAATCACCACAACGTGACAATTTGTTCCACACCCGTTGTTTGGTAAATGGAAAGGCTTGTAGTGTGATCATTGATGGTGGGAGTTGTACCAATGTCGTACAGAGGACATTGAGCCATACAGAGGAGGTGGTCCATATGATGGTTTGAGCTATCCAGGAGGTCCCGTGACTCGTAATCGAGCCAAGCAATTCAAGAAGGCCTTGGAGCTTTATATTCAACAAGCATTGGATAAAAAGGCCGAAGAAGTTATGGATAGGCCTAAGACGTCTACATTTATTAATTTGCTGAGCTACATTAAAGAGTAGACGTAAATGGGCTTGGAATTATCTTGTAAATTAGTTTATTGATTAAGGGTATATTAGTCTTTTGTTTTTTCTATTCCTTTTAGGGATGATTATTTAGGAAACAATATTTGGCAACAATGTTTTTGATTTAAAAGGCCAATTTCGACCAGCATAAGGATAATAACAGATTTTAGCAATTATTTGTGAATTATTCTTCTCTCTTCTTTGGTTTGTTTAAAGAACAAACTTCCAACTTATCAATCAAAGAACGAAGCTTTGATTGTGGCGTTTATAGCGAGGTTCTTGTCTTTCTTATAGACAACGGGTCAAACTTCCATACCAAGGTTCCAATCTCTCGTTGGATTGTGGGTCGAGGTTAACTTCGTAAACTATTGAACCATTGTAGAACAATCCATTCCGCTAGGATTCGCATCAATAGGTTTTGTTAAAGTTTATTGTTTTGTAGGTGCCATATTTTATCCTAAAATTGCTCGGTTTCATTATTTTAAGCCTAAATGTTTCGTAGTTGTCATATTCAAGCTTTAATTGCTTAGTTAGAATTTTTAAGCAACTTTCACTCTCTTATTTACCTTAATCTCGCCACTATCATTCGACCATTGTAACCTATTAATGTTAGGGTGTTTTCACATACTAGTCCCAACTACCCCCATCAATGATTAAACTACATGTTTTACCACCCATAAAACATCTAGTGTGAAAAATATTCTCCCTTTGTTCTAGTCCCTCTTCCTTCATCTTCAAATTTAAAACCCTCCTAATTACTAGGGACTCTCCAACTACGGGATACTCTATGTGACAAGACCCAACCCTACTGGATCCTGCCTGCGTGACTTAATGTTTCAATTAAGCCACAAGCAGTCGTTAAAGTCGGATAAGTCACTTTTTCAAATCAAAAAAATAACCAACAGACCGAAAGGTTTTCTCTACTACCAAAAATTTTATTAGAAATTTCGGCAGTATTTCGGCTGTTTTCTAACACTCCCCAAAAGCAAATAGTCTATAACCTGCAAAGAAAAGCGTTCCTAAACAGTATTCATTCTACCAGTACACATTCCCCACAATAATCACAACTCAGAGGATGAGTTAGCCCTCAAATAAAAAATACATTAACTGTAAAATTCTCTGTAGCTGGACTCAGTCTAAAATAAACCGAGCTGCCTACATACCCTATTTAAATAAGGATCAAGATACCTGTAGTTCCAAAAGTAAATTTATGTCGGAATATGCTACTACTGACAATCACACTCAAATTTTATTTTATTTTATTTATACAAATATCTCATTTATCAAATTTGGCCACTCTTAAATCCATTATCGCCTTTCCGACATCCTAACAAACAATAATATCCGCAGTTGAACGGCATAATTCCTCGCCAAGCAATTCTCGTCCACACAATCAAATCCATACATTTATTCATAACCAAAACTCACATACACAACAATTCAACGTAATTAATCACCCACCCATTTCACAATTAATATAATAATCAATCCACAACATAATCAATTCTACACAACCGAATCCATATAGTGATTAACACACGATTTAACTATGTAATATATTATGTAATATTTCTCACTATTCCAGAATTTCAAATCACCCAATCAAATTCACAATTATTTCCATAAAACCAAATCGGCTCTCAACCGTCAACGACAATTAATTCAATATAATCAAGCTCGCACACACGACCAAAATCAACTCTTAACCGACAAACCCGCAACTCTCACTCATAACAACTAAATATACAATATACCCCGTAACCATTTCCATGCTCAAGATACTCGGTCATACTCTCACATCCTGTAATAAACTCTCGGCATGTCAATGCGTTCCACAGCAACCACCAAAACACAAATATACACATTTGTATCACTGATTGTCTACAATTCTTATTTAACCGTTATTAATAGCATCGTTGAAACAGTATAATTCTCAATATCTATCTATAATACCCGAATTATATATCGACACGAAGCTCGTAACCAGTAGAATGCAACCGAGAACTTACCTCCAACCGCCGCCGGTGGTGGCCGAAAAGTGGCCGGGAAGGGGCGGCCGAGCATCCTTTAATCGCACCATCCACACGAGGGAGCTTCGAGATAAATGGACATTGGAATTAGCTTCGGGAGGTCCAAAAGAGGGGGACCGGACCAATTTCATCGCTGGAAAAGGAGGAGATCGGCGGTGACGAGTGGAGGAAGACGGCGGCGGCGCGTGGGCGGCACGTGGGGCGCGTGGGGTGGTCACCGGAGTCCGGCCAGCTGCAGATCTGGTCGCCGGCGCGGTCTGAGGCTAGTGGTGGTGGCTGTGTCATGCCACTCGCCGGAAATCGGGGTGGAAAGGTGGCTGTCGCAGTGGTTTTTCTGAAACTTTGCGGCCGTTTTCTGATGTGCTCCGGTGGTTTCCTGGGTCAATCTTGGTACAAAAATGTAGATCGTCGCACCAGCTTTCCAACGGTACCAAGCACGCTCCCTAACTCCATCGAAACAGTGAGATCCGGCCGGCTAAAGATGGTGTCGCGATTGTTCACGGTTGTGCGGGCTCTCAGTTTTGCTGTGTTTTCCAGCGCTCTGGGTCATTTCACGGCGAACCACCGGTACGGAGAGGAAGAGGAGATTGCTGGCTTCGGTCTAGGGGTGGTGGTCGGCCAACTCCGGCCACGGTGTGGCGGCTGTCGGCGTGCGAAGATGGCTCGGCGAAGGGAAACTGCTGCGCGAGGGAGACCGGGGAGGCGTCGGGGAAGAAGCAAAAAATTCCAGAAATTTCTGGAATTTTAAGAAAATCGTATAAGGGCAGTTTTGTAATTTTAAGTTCAGCCCTCGCAAAATTTACCAAAATACCCCTCACACTTTTTGAACCATAACTTCTCGGTCTTAGCTCAGAATCAAGCGTGCTACTAGTCTACGAACTCTTATCGACTAGCTCTACGCTACCACAGTCAAAACAAAATAAAAATCACAGAAAAAGTCAACTACGGGCCCACTTACGGTCAAACTTGGTCAAATTTGAGAATTTTTTAATCTTTTCCCGAGACAGGGTGTTACACTATGATGCAAAACCCCAAGATTAAAGAATTCGAAACCCAAAACATACAAGAAATATTGAACAGTAATTGAAAACAAGAACCCGCCCTACCAAACCCTTAGATAACTTGTATCTAAAAACGTGGATTACAATGCTAGAGAAAGAGAAGAATAATCGCCACAAAGTATTTCTACTTTGATAATTTTATTATTATGTATACTAGCAATTGAGTTTTAAAATTTATAAACTAGCAATTAAAATTATAAATATATATCATATAAATCATTAATTGCTAAATTGATTAAATAATATCATATTTATATGCTTAATCTTAATTGAGTTTTAAAATTGATATATACTAGATATAGCAATTCATATATATAAACATATATCATATAAATATTATATGCTAATCTTATATGATATCTTATACATTTATATACATGCAAATCCTATAATTTATATGATATAAAATTCTATATCTTAGTTCTATATATATAGAATTATATTTTATATATTATTACATATACATTATATTCTATATTTCTATATATGTATTTTATAATTTTATATTATATATAGTAAATAGAATATATATATATATATTAAACATATTAAATATTTAAATTTATATAAATATATAAATATTTAGCTATATAAATATATATATATAAATAGGTTTTAGTGACGCGAGCGTCGCGAATTCATTTAGTATTGCGACGCCATGCGTCGCCAATTTATATATATTTATAATTTTCTTTTCTTTAATTTATATTCTAAAATTTAAACATTAAAAATTATATATTTTATTATTATGTATACTAGCAATTGAGTTTTAAAATTTATAAACTAGCAATTAAATATATAAATATATATCATATAAATCATTAATTGCTAAATTGATTAAATAATATCATATTTATATGCTTAATCTTAATTGAGTTTTAAAATTGATATATACTAGATATAACAATTCATATACATAAACATATATCATATAAATATTATATGCTAATCTTATATGATATCTTATACATTTATATACATGCAAATCCTATAATGTATATGATATAAAATTCTATATCTTAGTTCTATATATATAGAATTATATTTTATAAATTATTATATATACATTATATTCTATATTTCTATATATGTATTTTATAATTTTATATTATATATAGTAAATATATATATAGATTAAACATATTAAATATTTAAATTTATATAAATATTTAACTGTATAAATATATATATATAAGTAGGCTTTTATTAAATATTTAAATTAATATAAATATTTAACTGTATAAATATATATAAATAGGCTTTAGCGACGCAAAGTGCTTTTCGCGTTGCCAATTCATTGAGTATTGCCAACGCATGGCGTCGCTAAAAGTATTTTTAGCGACGCACTATTTTAATACATTAATAATCGCTAAAAATACTTTTAGCGACGCACTGTCTTAATACATAAATGTTTAGCGTCGCTAAAAATACTTTTAAATTAATCAAAAAAAGGGGTATTGGCGACGTATATAAGCGTCTCTAAATGTCTTTGGCGACGCATAGCCATCCTCTGCTGTGGACACGTGTCGGGAGAGAGACGATGATGATCCTGCCATGACGGATTTGGGACCCTGGTTCGTTGTGATGAGTTTACCCCCCTCCCCCCGCCTGTGACGCCGTCAGAACGCTGAGGGTCACACGGCAACGATACTGTGATGTGGTACTGGGTTGATTTATATGGTTTGGATTTATATGATTTGGATTTATATGGATTTGATTTATATGATTTGGATTGATATGGTTTGATTTATGTTTTTGATGATTTAAATTTTAATTATTAAATATGTTATTAAACTCATGCAAATATTTAAATCATCAAAAACATATTTAATAATTAAAATTTAATGCATAAGGAAAATTCAATTCAAACAAATTTATAGAATTCAAATCAAATATAGCATATATTCCCAAATGATTTAGAAAATAAATGCGCTCATAGATCCGAAGCGTGCTTCTGCTAGATTTCCGGTCCAGCCCTCGATCGCGTACGAGCACTTAATAATTTACCGACAATATCTTTTAAAATCCAAAAATTAACCGAAAGCTCATAAAAGTCCTCTGAGTTTCCAATTACTAGATTAAAACACTATTTACTAAGATTGCTCAACATTTTCAGTAATCACGAAAATATCCCAATATTTTCAGAAATTACAAAAATGTCCCAAATCGGCAAAAATCACCAAAATACATGGATTTTCCTGTTTCAATTTCGATTCCAACAAACTTTATACAGAAACGAAATTGAAGATGCAAGTAACGAGAATCTACCTTCAATTTCAGGATTCGTCTTAGCCTATGGTTGGAATGGGTCCCGGAAGATCGACCTCGGCCGGGATTGGGCATTTTTGAATCCGACCAAAATTAGATCAAATTGAAGGTACAGCAAGCTTGCCCACGACCCTAGGAATGCGTTAGAACGGGTGGTGAGCACTCACTCGCATGAAAAGGACGAGATCTGCGGCGGCGCGTGGAGGAAGACGGCGGCACGTGCAGCGCGTGCGGCGGTCCTCGGAGCTCGGGATAGTGCAAATCTGGTCGCCGGCGCTCGTGGTGGTGGCTGTGTCGTGCCACTCGCCGGCGATTGGAGTAGATCGGGATTTAAAGGTGGCTGTCGCGGTGGTTTTTCGGAGACTTCGCGGCCATTTTCCACCGTGCTCCGGTGGTTTCCTGGGTCAATCTCGGTACCAAAATGTAGATCGTCGCACCAGCTTTCCAACGGTACCAAGCACGCTCCCTAACTCCACCGGAACAGTGAGATCCTGCCGGCCAAAGATGGTGTCACGACTGTGCACAGTTGCGCGGGTTCTCAGTTTCGCTGTGATTTCCGGCGATCTGGGTCGTTTCACGGCGAACCACCGATACGATGAGAAAGAGGAGGTTGCCGGCTTCGATCGAAGGGTGGTTTTCGGCCAACTCCGGCCACGGTGTGGTGGCTGCCGGCGTGGGAAGGTGGCGCAATGAAGGTGGGAGGGGAGGCGTCGAGGGGGGGTGTGCGTGCGTAGGAAGTTTCCAAAAATTTTAAAGATACAGACAGGGGCAAAACGGTCATTTCTCACCCATAAATATCAGTCTTTGCCAGATTACCAAAAAGCCCCTCACACTAAAACGACCATAACATCCTGGTCTTAACTCCGAATCAAACGTACTACTAGTCTACGGACTCGTATCGACAAGCTCTACGCAACGGTACCAAAGTCAAAACCGAAATATAATCACACAAAAAGTCAACCCTATGTCCCACTTAAGGTCAAACTGGTCAAACTTAAAATTTTTACTATTTTTCTCAAAACGAGATGTTACAGATGATCCTAGCAACTCACAGTGGTCCATTGTTTTAAGTCCTCCTCATTAATCCATTGGAAGAGATTCATTTATAGATGGTGCTATGGTTCACTCTCCCTTTGCTTCGAGCTTGCCAAATGATCATATTGAAGTTGATGAAGATTATGAGGAAATTTGTGTTCGTGGTGATCGTAGAGGAACATGGATAAAAAATAGGAAAAATAAATAATTTGTATTGTATATTTAAGAGTTCTAAATATGAATTTTATTGTGTATTAATAAAATCTATATAAGTTATATTGTGATTAATAAATTATATTTAAGTTATATTGTGATTTATAAAATCTATTTAAGTTAAATTGTGATTAATAAAATTTATTTAAGCTATATTGTGTATTAATAAAATCTATTTAAATTAAATTTGATTTTTGTTTTGATTAATTAATTACATATGATTCTTATGCAGATTGATAGATTTTACGGGACCACTAGATAATGGCCCTGATGGTCATGATGACGCAGCTAGCCTTATGATGAAGCCAAAAAAGACTAGAGGACCATCAGTTTTAAGTAGGATACAGAAACAAAAATTAGCAGGCGAAGATGAACCAGTAGTTTATAGTGAGTTAGGAGTTTGAGTTAATAGAGCTGGAGCAGATCTAGCCAAGTTTGAGGGTGTCCAGAGTCAAAAAATAATTCGTATCAATTATAGGAATTGGAGTCTTGTGCCCTATGAATTGAAACATCTTCTATGCGAGACAATATTGATAATATGATTTACTGTATTTTACCATGTACTTTAACTTACTATGTATATCTGACCAAATTTTAATTTACATGTGCAGCAATATTATAAAAAAGATGAATCTCTGAAGAAAAAGACTTTGAAAGATTGCTCAGAAAAATGGAGGAAGTTCAAGAGTACTTTATATACAGATCATGTTCTTCCATATGTTATATCGAGGCAATGAGAAGTTTTAGATCATCCTCGAGAGGACTATGAGCACATCACACAACAAGTATGAGATGAATTTATCGAACAGCGAATGACTCCGGAGTGGGCAGTAATTGCTTTATATATATAATTAATCAATTCTATTTGACAATTATTTTTTATAATTAATTAAGATGACAATTTTTTTTATAGGTATGCAGATTCTTCACAAAGAGCAGTTTGAATTGAGGAAAAGAAATAAATATAATCATACTCTATCTTGCAAAGGATAGGCTTGGTTAGAGTATGAAGAGTTATATTAATTTATTTAACTAGATAAAGGTTAATTAATTAGTGCATTTGAGTTATGTTGTGATTAAATTATTATTATATTATGGTGCTATGTTGTGATTAACAAATTTTGTTAAAATGTTAGAAACTGAGGACGGGGAGCAATGAACTGGTGCTACTGTAGGTGTTGTGGAAGAAGGCTCATATGGACAAGATCGGAAAGTACAAATCTGAAGAATCTGTTGCAGTTGGAGAAAAAATTGTAAGAAATTTTTGCCTTATGAAATCTGAAATTTGCATGTGGTGATTGATTGTGCTAATTAAACATTAATAATTTCAAGATGAGTTGTTAGACCAGCATGCTCGAGGAGAATTTGATGCATCATTGGGCACACCCAATGATATATTGACAGTGACATTGGGGACTTCAGAGCGCAGAGGTCGAGTTAGGGCAGCGTGTTATAATATGACTTCAACTGAATATTGGTTCCTCTTGAGATTAAGTTCATAGAATAAGGGAAAAGAACATGCCAACAAAGAAGAATTAAACAAGTTGAAAAAGGAAATAGCTTAAAAACAACAACAGATGACCCAAAAAGATCTGCAGATGGCTACATTGCTCAAACTGTTTTCGAGCTGAAGGAGAACTTACATATAATTAGTTCAGAGATGGCAGGCATGAGGAAGAATTTTGTAGCCAATCCATTTCCAAAGATGATGTCAGATCAGATTGTGAACAAGATATGGGCGACTTTTCCTGATACACCGGTACATGTAAGAACACCTTCACCAGCACACGCACTTGTTAATAATCCTATCGCACCATCTCCTACAGCACCCCCATCTATGATAGATCCAAAGGTATATAACTAAGATTTTTTATAATTATTTTTTGTTTATTAAGTCACATAATTTTATTATTTTTCTAACATAAATTTTCTTTTTTGCTTATATTGTTTAAGGTATAGATTGCATGCTTGCTGTGGGCACATATGATAATATAGTAGCAAAAGGACGGATGTTTTCCACGACCGATCCTCTAATCAAAATAATGATAAAAATCAATATTTTCCCTATTATCTCTCTAAGTGGCTGGCCATGTAGGATTGTAAGGGTAAATTGTGCTTTTAATATGATGTCACACTCTCAATTAGATTAGGAAAGGGATCTATGTATCCTTATTATTGCAATCTTCTTTTATTATCTACTTTCTCTCTCCAATTAATATTTGAATATTCTAGACTTTCCAAATGGTATGTGATGTGGCAATAATATATACACTTGGCTGGAGAGTGATGATGTGGCAATCTTAGTCATTCATGCTTAGTTGGCATCCTCGTTGGTAAATACACTTTCTTTTTATATCTTTTATGTCCATCAGGAAGATACCAAGTATATTTTGGATAATCAAATGAACTCTGAATTCACTAATTCTAATTGTAAATGTTAGTTCCATTTCTTATCTTTCCATGCGTATCTTGATTGCACAAATTAGACACCGGGAATGCACTGCAATGTCAATTTTTTCGTAGGAGTGCAAATCTATTGTAATTGGCAAAAATGTCCAATTTAAAAGTTAAACTAGTACTGATTGATTGATCCAATTGAAATAAAATTTTACCGAATTGATCCTTGGAATATTAGGAATCATTAGCAAATAAAATTTCACAGAAAATCAATGTCTAGCTCCAGATATGATTAATTCAGTACAAATTGCGCAAAAAATACAGCAAAATCCAACTTTTGTTCTTTTTTCTCTAAAATTCAAAAATAGAAGAAATCAATATTTTTCACTAAAAATTAACTCAAAACTAGAAAAAATTGAGCATAAAATATGGCATAAATAGTAACTTGTTATGACTACAAGAAGTTTAGTTCAAATGTCAATGGTAGACTTGAATGGAAAAGCTAAAGACTATCACATCCATGATATTCTGCAAAAGATTGCTCTCAAAAAAATGGGCAACTCAAGCTTTTTTGTTGTTTTGAGAGGAAAAGAGTCAAATACTTTTGAGAGAAAACTTGCAACTTGGCGTTTACTGATGGTCAGTAGGTCATCCAATGTTCATACTTATAAACCTGGTGGTAATTATCATTTTTTTAAGGTTCATAGTATATTATATTTCTACAACGATGAAATACTATTAGACATATTGATAAAGGATTTTATGCTTTAAAATTATAAGATTTTGAAAAAATTTCATTGGATATTGTTCATAAAGTTATTGGAAACTTATTCCATTTAAAATATTTGAGCCTCAGAGATACCTAAGTAAAGAAGCTCCCAAGTTCTATAGGAAATTTGGTTAACCTTGAGCCTTTGGATTTAAAGAGATCATTTGTGTTCTACATAAAAATAAAAATAAATTAAAAACCTTCAGAAGTTGCATCATCTTTTAGCATACAATCATTTTGACCCCTGTACAAAGCTTATTTGCCATGCTATATAAAAAAGGAATAAAATTGCAGGAGGGGTTTGGAAGCCAAGAATCCCTCCAAAAGTTGTACATGTTGGATGCCAAAGAGATTGGTGTTAATGAAATTAAAGAGCTGGGAAAGTTGAGGAGGTTGGGCATTATAAATCTCACAAGTGAATTTGGAAGGATTTTGTGTGCGTGTGAGAATATGAACCATCTAGAAACTTTGGAAGTATGGGCAATAGGTGGAGATGACTTTGTTGATTTAGAAGACATCTCATCTCCACCTCAGATTCTGCGATGCCTTTACATATATGGGCATTTAAGGAAGTTGCTAGAATGGATATGTAAAACATCAAAATCTAGCAATTAAGAAGATTGGGTGGTCAAGATTTAAAGATGTTCTAGTGAACACCTTTGAGAACCTTCCAAACCTAATGGAGCTCAGGATGGCTGTTCACTACGCCAAATGGTAAACCAGCGACACTAGGAAAAAAAATAGTATCTCCCAAAGACCAACAAAATAATATAAGAATATCGTGACGCCTTTATTGTAACCGACAGATGACATCGAAGCGTTGCTTGCTAAATGGCTAAATCAGACTTACCAAAAAATAATAGGTGATTCATCTAGTGTCGCCAAAAACATGCAAGCCAAACAAAGTGACGATACTAATCGCTAAAAATGTGCACGCCAAACAAAAAAAGCAACACTAGTTGCTCTAGTGTCGACTATTCATAGATAATACGTAGCAGTAATTATAATAATATCGCCTATTGATATGTAATAGAGGACACAAATAATATTATTGTTGTCTTTTGCTGCATAATAGGCGACACAGATAGTACCTTTATCGCCTATTGATACGTAAAACGTGACACTAATTATTTTGGTGTCGCCTATCACTACCCCCAAAAGGCAAAATTTTGTGGGAGTTATATTGACCCTTAAAAATTTCAGAATTTCAAATATATATATATATTTTTAATTTTTTTTGGCTCTAACCAAAAGCACCCCCTCACTCATCTCTAAGAAGCATACCTGCTTCTTTTTTGGTACTGATGATGTCTCAGATCAGGTGGTTTTCTGTTTGCCATCTAGTTGCTTTTGTGCCGATGGGTTTGTTATTGTTTTGGACGGGATTGTCTTATTACTTTGCTGGCTGGGTTTTGATTCCTGATTTTATGAAGGGGATAATCTCTACGGCTATTTTGAACTAGGATCTAGGTTGTGTGTGGTTTGCAGATCTGGGTTCTAGGTTGCTGGGTAATGGGTTGTCGCATTAGCATTAGGTATGAGTAACTAGGATAAGGATAAAAATCAGTAAATTTTATTTGTGTTTGGTCATCTAATTAATTTGTGACTATGTAAGAGGTTGTAGATTTTGGTTCTTTTGCCGAGCTAACAGAGACTATATCAAGTACTATGGTTTGCCAAAATGGTGTTGTTTTTCATTATAAAATTAGCATTGGGATTATTGAATTATACTTTCCTTTTTTTGATAAAAAGTATATGCTTGGAAAATAATTTTTAAAACTTACATAATAAAATATCATTATATTGAAGCTAATTTCTACATTTTATACTTTAGTTCATTTTAAGAGTTTTATCACGGTAGGTCACTAAACTATATTCTGATTTACACTTTTGTTTCTATTTTCTTCTTTTACTTTATTTTCAAACTCAAATTTTGTGTCACCATAAGTCCTTGAAGTTTCCATCCATTTAAAGCATTAAAATACACGTGCAATGCACATGATGTCCATTTTAAGAGTTAAATGTGTAATTTTAAGGGTTTAAATCACTGCAAGTCTCTAAACTATATTGCGATTTACACTTTCGTTCTAGAATATATTTTCTCACTTTGATCCTCAAATTCAAGCTTATTCTCTCATTCTCTCTCTATGCTTTCTCTTCATTTACAGATACAAGAATTAAAATTGATCAAACGGGTTTCAATTTTGAAAAAAGAAAAAAACTAAAACAAAAAAGATCAGAAAATGATGAGGAATGAAAAACATAAAAAAACAAAATAAAAAAACTCATGGCTAGTTACATATTAAGCTTGGGTGTTGGTTTTCAGGCGAAATGTTGCCAAATTGATGCAAAGGTGACATCAAAAATATTAAGATGAAACAAACAGTATGAAAATCACCAAGAAAGGTGGTTGGAGGTGAGAGATCCGGTCGAGTATGGATACGGATTGCGCGGCCAGTTTTTCTCAAACAGATCGACCCATAAACCCATTTCAAGTTTGAAGATAATTAAAAGGACGTCTTGTCATGGATTCCATTGAAAGGACATCATTTTATTTGATGACTTTTAAAACAAAATACCAAAAACTAAAACAATGTCATTTGATAGAGAACCGAAACGAAATTGTTTTTATTTCTGCCTTAAACCTAAAAGCCAGTAGCTAAAACGACATCGTTTTGATAATTTACTCTATGAAACGAAGTCGTTTACTTCAACTTCAAGTTTGGAATAGGTTTATGGGTCGACCTATTTCAGAAAAAATGGGTCATGGGAACCGATTTGGTATCCAGCAGGATTTTTCCACTCTGGTCAGTTCTGTACCAAAAAGTTTTAAGACTAAAATATAAATTGCGATATAGTTTAAAGGAATTTACAGTGATTAAAACCTTTCATTTTATGAATGGTATATGGTAAATTGATTTATTGCTCTCAAACTGATTTTCTCTTGTTGTTTTTTTGCATCATTTCCATCTCTATAGGAGAGGGGTTGACTATGTGGTCCTATTCCTCATATCGAGGGAGTGAAACTAAGTCCTAATCAAGTGCAAAGTTCTTAGAAGCTCTTCATAGTTGTTTTTCAAAAATCCCATGTATTTGCCACACACCTAGTACATTAATCTCTTCATAGTTCATCAATTTGCAATAATTTTACTCTTATTTATGCAGAGGGTGTAAGCCATCCATTCATGTTTCTTCCTATGGTGAAGAGTTTGTTGCAGTCTGATTTCCATGTTGGGGCACATAATTATTGGGCTCGTAAGGGTAGTGCTTTTACTGTAGATATTAGGTTTCGTTTTAAGCTATTACATCCATTTTTGTAATAGCAATACATTGTTGAATATATTTTAAAAATAAAAAATAAAAAAGCTCAGTTTTGAAGATAATCGGTTCTTCATCTCTTTCTTCTTTCCTTATTTTGTAGTTTATGTGGGAACGATTACAGTTTCTTTTTAGTTAAAAATTGAATAACGTTTGCATTTTATAGTGTATTTTTACTAATCTGTCAATTTTTTTCCTTCTCTGTTTTCCTACTATACAGTATTCTCTAGAATTAGAATTTATATCTTTAATTATCATATTCATCCTTCTCTAAGTTTCACTTATTATTGATTGTGTTTCAAATTTCTCTATCTCACAAAAACAAACCCATTGATTTTTTACCATCCTTACTAGGTACTAATTGTTTGAACTGATGCTTGCCATTTGAGACAAATTGGTTTTTTTCTTTGTCACTGTTGTCTCTACCATTTGTTCTAAAGTTTCATTAGTGCTTAAGTGTGTATGAAATCTTATATTAAGATTTTTGCATAAATAATTGACTTTTTGTAGGTATATATATTGTTGACTGAATTGAGTCTCAATTTGCATAATAATGCAACTCATTTATATTTTGCAGGTCTTGCCAACATTTTATGCTCTATTTTCACTTGGATCTACCATTTTTGCGGTAAGTGTAAATCACACTTAAGAAATGTTATTTCCTTGATAATAATTTTATGTTATAACTTTTAGAAATTGATGGAACACAATAATAAATAAAAAAGTACAGCTTATAGAAAAATCAGTTTATAGATAATGCTAGAGTTGAACTTTATGCCTTTAAGACAAATTTGCCCAACTCAGATGCTCATGGTTTTATGATAATCACCTCCCAACATACAACGATCTTTCTTGACAATAGTAGTCATCAAGAACATCGAACTAACTTTGACTTGAACTCCACTACAATAAATGTATAACACTTATACTCTCTAATGTTGTGAATGTATGAATTAAACTGAATTTAATTGAATGGGAACTTAATAGAAATAAATCTAGTTATAGAGTTTGAAAAGATATGAAACCAAAGACATTTTCATTCATAAAGGTGCCTTATCACATGTAAATGTACCTCTCAATAATGAAATGATACTTTTCTAAAAAGTAGCAACCTATGTGAAATAATGCAACTTCTATATTGTGAAAATGCACCTTTATAATTTCAATTCAAAACTAAAAAATTAATTAATCTCAATTTAATTTTTTTTCAACAATCCCCACATGACAATGTAGACGCTAAGAATAGTTCATTTGGAAAGTAATTGCATTGGTATAGGAAGCTTTTGGCTTTGAACCTTACCTAGTGAAATATTATCGAATTTACTTGCTAATCAGTGTAACATCTTCAACTGTCAGCCGTTTTTATAAACCAAAAAAATTGTACTCACACAATTCATTTCTAAACAAAATTAGTTTTCACAGTTGTGTTCATTTTGGCTTTGAACAAATCTTGTGATTCATGAGTGCTTTAAAGGATCTCTCTTTACAATTCTCATTAAAATGGCCCCTTTTTAACACTTACATTGGTGATCTTTTATTAAGAGTATCATGTCACACTTCGCTTGGATTTCCAAGAGATAAGAATCACTAAAACCGTAGCTTATCCTAACATGCGCTACAAACAATATTGTTTCACTTCAGAATTGGAACTAAATATTTTCTTTAATAATACTTCACAGTATTACTTGTGAATCATAATTTACGTTGTACCTTTTGAACCTAGACCCTATGATTTCCATTCAGCTAGGTTCGGTTTCCGTTTATGATGATTCCTTAGATTTAGGCTGATTACCCATTTCTCTATTTAAGCAGTATACTCCATTTCTCTCGGTACGCAGTTTATTTTCCTATTGACAACCTTAAACAAGTTGATCCAAACATATTAATAATATTATCTTATTTTTAAGAAATTGTTTTATGATATTGTGTCTTCATAAGATTTTGCTAACATGAAAGATCTTCTAGTTAAAAATTATAAAGCATTTTGCTTTTTCTCATGCTTTTTCCAAAATTATAAATAACAAATTTCACAATGAATTTGATCAAAAATATTTCCTTGACATAACAAAAAATTCAATCATAAGTTACTAGAAAATTTTCAATTTTCATTTTCTTTCATCTCAAATGAGATAAAACATTATTTTCCACTCCTTTATTTCTTTCCATATTCGCCAAAAATTACAACTTTTTTAATTAAAACATAAATAAAATATATATTTGGGTCACGCAACCTGTAATCACTACAAAAAAAATGGGGGTTTTGTGACGGAAATCTTTGTGACGGTAACTAACCCGTCACGTAAAGGTGTTTATAGTGTCGGACTTACCAACGGCCGTCACAATTTTTAATTTATTTTAGGGTAAATGTTACGCATTTTTTCCGTCACAAATTCAACTGAATAGTGGGGTTAAATCCTTGTGTGGGAAAAAAAATTTAAATTTTTTGAGTTCATCTGTGACGGAAACTACATATATTGTCACATATTCCATGAAAAAAACATATAAAATTTACAATGATTCTGTGACAGTGTTATATCCGTCACATTTGGATATTTTGTTAATCATGATGGTCATTCTGTCACAATTACACTTAAAATTCAAATAAAGGTCTAGATTTTGACCAAAAAATTTTGGAGGGAAATTTCCCTCCTATACAATTACATAACTGTGACGGAATTTTAAACATTTGTGTCACAATTGCTAATTTTATTTCTTATTTTTTTTTTACTTTAAATATATTTAACACTTATAAAAAATTAAGATCAATTTTTTTTGCTCATATGTGCAGGGGCCAGCAAATCTCTGTTTTGCTTATGGAGGCCGAAAGTGAAAGGGATAGAAAAGATAAAATTTGCTTCTTAAATTTCTAGCCACCCAACTTCAATCTATTGAATCTCCAAAAGATTCGGACCTTTAAAATCCACTGGGAAGCTTAGATTTTAGCCTTTTTCCCCGTAAGTGGGCCCGGGGTTGATTTTTTTTCTGTGGTTTTAGGGCTGTTTTGACTTTGGTACCAATGCGTAGAGCTCGTCGATACGAGTTCGTAGATTGGTAGTAAGCTGAATTCGAAGCTAAAACCGTGAAGTTATGGTCAAAATAGTGTTTGGGCATTTTAGTAGTATTTCAAAAAATCCCCTAAAATTACAAAATTGCCCTTGTCTCCTTCATTTTAAATTTCCAAAAGGGTCTAGATTTTGGACGACGAAACCCCTCTCCCCCGCGTCACTCTCGCCAACCCCGCGCCTCCCTTCTTTCGCAGGCAACGGCTCCGTTTTCGACCAGAACAGACCAGCCACAACATGGAACTTGGAGCTTGAGGCCTCCTCTTGCCGATGGTACCGATGGCTGCCCGTGGAGACGCCCAGATAGCCGGAAAATTTGAGAAATCCAGTGAGCCTCTTGTTTGCGATTGCCGGAGTTCGGCGAGAAATTGGCCAACCCATCACCTGAAAAATGTTTCCCATGTCCTCCTCTATCACCCTATACCAGGATCTGGCAGTAAAACCTTGTGGATGGCCAGAATTTGTGAAAAATCCGGTGACCCCATGCCTCCTCTGGTCACCGTATTTTTGGTAGATTCCGGCTGCGAGCTTGGTTCTTTCCTCCTATTTCGGACCTCTCGAGTTCGAATCCACCAATATTTTTGCCCAAATCCCCTTCAATTGAGCGGTACGAAGAGGTGAGCTTCGGCCGCGAGCTTCCGATCATTTTCTGGCCATCACCGGCGGTGATTGTGCAAGGCAAGTTGATTGTTGTTTCTTACACTCCTCAAGCTTCATTTTCCACATATAATTTGCATATTAAAATTGGGTAAATGGGAAATGTTGAATTTTTGTGTGATTGTTGTAGGTGTGATGGTTGTAATATAGTATATTTGAATTTAGGTTTCTATTTATTTTGGCTTATTAGTATGTGATGAAAAGTTCTGAAAACCTATTTTGTAAGAAGTTGAGGAAAATCTTATACCTTGTGAATATTATAAGTGTTTTTTCTCCCATGTAATTATTTTTTGTGTATTTGGGAAGTGTTAGAAGAACAGACAAAAGGTTCTGCCAAAATTTTCGTAGGAATTGGCATATAAGAGTCCTTGTTTGGGGACTTCGTTGTGTGGTTGGAAAAGTATGATTGCTAAGGGAGCTAAAGTCACGGAGGCATGATTCAGTTTGGTTAGATCCTGTCATTTATTATAAATATTTTTTTTAATCTCAATTTTTATAATGATTCAAAAGCTGAAAAAAAAAATTTAAAACTATCAAATAATTTAAAAGTTGCACAATTATATATATATTTATATTTATACTAGTTCTTTACCACATGTATTTATAATGTTTTTGGATGTGCTGCACTAATATTAGATCTTAGGTCACCTTTCCATTTAAAAAAGAAGAAGATCTTATGTTACCTTGGTATAGTCCTTCTTAGGCTTTTTAGAACTTCTAGTTGGTCTTTTCTAACTGGTTCAAAGTATTGAGCTGTTACGCACCATTTTCCAACATCTGTCTCTCAAACTAAAAGGAGTGAAGATGTTGAAAGGTTGAAATTGATGATGATGATGATAAAGAAACTCAAACACAGATTTGATTCAAAGTGCATTCAAAGATATTATTATTATAACTAAGTGAGATCACGATGGAATAATTAATCTTGAGATTAAATTAAACAATGAAAGTAACATATTGAGGTGGATATATACATATATTATTGGGGTTGTCAAGTACCAGTATATATATGCAATTTGTGTCATACAACACCAAGACAGAATTAAGGAAGCAGCAAAAGAAAAATTGAAGTAAAAACAGTATATGGTAGCGATGATGAGTTGGGGAATTCCAAATCAACAAGAATGGAGGAAACGTCCTTGGACTCCTCAAGAGGTTATCTATGCCTTATATTTTTCACTCTTTAATATTCTTTAATTCCATTTGCAATACATTCTTTAGTTATATTACAGTTTGTGCTATTATTATTAGTTTGTGACATGTACTTACTAAAATAATATATAATCATGTTTTTAATTTGCAATTTATGCCCATCGTTAGCATTTCTATTATCATGCTATTTTTTACCTATTTATTAAGCTCTCATTCACATGGGTAATCTTCGAATTCTTTGCTCCTTAATTTGTAAATTTTAATGAATTTAAATAATGTATAATAAGTTTCAGTTTCAGTTTTGTGAATTGGATGTGGGTTTTGATTGCATGTGTGTTTTATCAAAGGATCTGGTGCTTTGGTTAAAGTTTTTATAATGCGAATTGTAATATGGATTTTCCATATGATTTTGTAAAAATTTTGAGTTTATTTATAGTGTTTACATTCTAAACATAAGTTGGTGTTTTTTTGGGGTTTTTTTTTTCATCTGAAGTTAATGATAGTGATTGATTATGAATTATTGCTTAAATTTGAATAAAGTACAGAAGTTGATTCAGCCATTCAGCAGAATATAGTGGATTAGCCTTGAGAAGTTTGATTGTTGCAATATGTTGCTATCTCTACTTTGTCATATGAACTGCATATATATTTGGAGTAAAATTACCCTGCTGCAATATCTGCTGAATCTTGACTTGCTGCATTGTTCTGCAAGGTAATTTAAACAATTTTATTTTCTTTTTATTTTTTATAGAAAAGTTGTAAAACAATTTTGAATGAGGATGGTTGTGGTATGCATGCAGTGATTGAGCTCTATGCTGATAATTGTGAGATATACATATATACGTGCTAATATAGATTGCAAAATTTTACGGATATGCGATATTCATTTTCTTATGTTAGCTTTCTCTATTTGGAATTCATATTTTTCCAGTGAGTTGAAACGTCTATTAGAATAAGGTGTTCCATTTAGCAGAAGGTATTAATGATGAATCACTTGTTTGTCAATACTTATTTTCCTTAGTTCTTGTATCTGTGGAAACTGGTTTAACATTGGCTATGCAATAGACTTATAAAAGTTGGTGGGATTTGTTACACTAGATTGTTTGTAGACTCTGTATAGGAGGCAGGAACCTTTTTGGCATTTTCAGCAGATATGGAAGCTGTTACAACTTTTAATTACATTGTCTGTGATGAGTTCAATGTGTTATACTAAACAGAACCTGACATTTGGTGTTAACTATTGCTGAATTAATATTTCTGTTGTGTTTAAATTATTGATTTTGATGTTAATTTTTTTTCTCCTTACTGTTTGTCTTTGTAGTAATCTTTCAGGTCTAAATCTTGATGGCAAACTTTCACCTGCGATAGGGCATTTCAAGGGCCTTCAATCCATGTAGAGTTATTCGACACTTCATAGTTAGCTATTTGAATTTTTATTTCCTTAAATTGTTGTCGAGTAGAAGCATTGAGAGAATGTGGTAAAATTAAATATTTAATTTGTAGAGAGGTTATACATTTTTTAGACATTTCTTTGTAAACATTAATATTTTGTCAATGAAGCATGTAATAGGACAAATGCTTCAATGAAGAATTTTTAAACCCTTTATTTCAAATGTCTTAATGTTAAATGAATTTCTCAAAGTTGTTTGACTACTTATTATATTTGAATTGTACTATTTACTGATTATATTCAATGTGCTGCGTTTGTATGGAATAAATACCATATTAACATTAAATGTGAGAGAAACAAAATAAGTGAATAAAAAATAATACAAAAATATAACTGGAAAAAATTGAAAAACCTGTATAATGTGACGGTATATATTGTCACAGTATGTTTAATGTGACGGTCTACCGTCACAAAACCGTCACGGATGTTATATTGTGATGATTCCTATAGGTCACGAAATCAATTACAATATATAATTGTTTTCACAAGTGACGGTATCTAAAGCGTCATAGTATGTTTACTGTGACGGTCTACCATCACAAGACCATCACAGATATTATACTGTGACGGACCAAATTTCGTCACTGAAACTCTGCCAGCGGTGACTCGCCGGAATGTCAAAATTTCCATTCATATTTGTGACCAAGTAATGCCGTCGCATAAAGGCAGTTTTTTGTTACGAGGAACAGTATTCCATCACGGAAACCCTTTTGTGTCGTGGCTATTGCGACGGAAGTGTGACGGATACTAATCCGTCACATAAAGTGGTTTTAGCGACAATTCCGTAACATATAATACGCCTTGTGACGAATTTGCTTCTGCCACAAAACCCCCGTTTTTTTTGTAGTGAATCCAACCCAGTAGTATCTTCTCACTCATGCTTCTGTTTTGGATGTCATTTGTTGGAAATTGTTGGTATTGTCATGTAAAATTGATTTACAGCTTTAATTGATCTAAAAAACAAGTGTGAATAGATTGCATACAAAAATTTCATTCGGCTCTTTAACCAAAAGTTTTTGAGTACTCATGCACTTATGTGCTCATGTTGTATTCGTGCAAGGCACATGTTGTGCTCGTGTCAGACACGGGTCATGCCCGTGCAATTATATTTTGCACATTTTTTTTATAATATACATTATATAGCTAAATCAAAATTATTCAAAATAAATGTTACAAATAAATTAAATTAACAATTAAATAATAAATTTATTTTTTATTTGGTAGATAACACAATAAGTATTTACAACTAAAAAAATAAAATAAAATATTAATAGTTTTATTTTATATATTTTATTCCAAATCGATATTCGAATTTAAATCTACATTTGAGTAATAATCAATTAAGTCATCCTTCTAATTTTGAACTCTAAATTTTAATAGACTAATTTCACATAGTCTATTATTGTAAAACAAATCTTTATACAATAGATTTTATATGATAAATTATTTATTATTTTTTGGATTGTGCTAAGTTTGTATTTTGCCTAAATAGTTAGTATGTATGCCCATGTGGCTTGTCAGGTGCTTATGTCGTGTCTGATCCATCACGTGTCTAGCATCTATCGTGCATGTGTCGTGCCTAGCCCATTACAGACTCGTGTCGTACCAGACACGGTCTATTACGTACTTCGTGCTGAACATGGCATGTTTTGTAATGTGTCGTGCTTGTGTTGTGCTCGTGCGGCCTGACCATTTTTACACCTCTACTTGTGACAACTTTATGGATAATCCAGATGCAGAAAAACCCTTCTATCTAGGTTCTACTAAATTATCAACCTTGGTAAAATCGTACAACTTGAAATCAAAATATAGATTTTCTGACAAAAAAAATTTTGAATTGTTGTGTGAAATGCTACCGGTTGATAATGTTCTCCTAGAATTTATGCACGTTGTGATGAAAGCATTGATTGCATTGGGTATGGATTATAAAAAGATAAATTGTTGCAAAAAAAATTATATTTTGTATAGATAACAATATGGAGAGCTTGAATCTTGTGCTATCTTTGGAGAATTTAGATGGACGACCAATGACGATGAAAGTAAGCATGGTAAAGTTCCAAAGAAAGTGTTATGGTATTTTTCACCCATTCCTCATTTTCAAAGGATGTTTTAAGGTTTTGAGATGACAAAGAATTTAACTTGGTATGCAAATGAGAGAGAGAGGCTAAAGTTGGCAAGTTGAGGCATCTTGCAGATTATCCATCATGGAAACTAGTTATCAATTATGGTATGATTTTGCAAATGAATCTAGGAACTTCAGGCTTGGAATTGTTGTAGATGGAAATAACTGCATAAATATATAAGTAGTAAATACAATTGTTGGCATGTACTTACAGTTACTTATAATTATCCACCATGGATGTGTATAAAGTGGAAGTTTATAATGTTGACTCTGTTAATTTTTGGACCACACCGATCTGGTGAACATTTTGATGTTTATTTGCAACCATTGGTTGATGATTTAAAGAATTTGTGGGTTGAAGGTGTTAACACTTGGGATGTCTATAGGAAACAATACTTCACAATAAAGGCAGTATTATTGTGGACTATAAATGATTTTCCAGCATATGGTGATTTGTCTAGTCATGCCGTCAAAGGTTATTTAGCTTGTTCAATTTGTAGCAAAGACACTTGTACTCAAAGTTTGAAACATGGGATGAAAATGAGTTTTTGAGAACATAGGAGATTCCTTCATAGTGATCATCCATTTCGAACGCAAAAGAAGGCTTTTAATGGTTTCTAAGAGCTTCTGCAACTCCTTTATCTATAATGAGAGAACATATCTTTAGGAAACTTGATACTATGACATTCAAGCATGGGAATAAATGTAAAAGAACCTCTGGTGATAAATGTGCTTGGAAATAAATCTATATTCTTTTAGCTTGAATATTGAAAATCATTATATGTAAGACATAATCTAGATGTCATGCATATTGAAAAAAAATGTATGTGAGGGTATCGTTGGTACTTTACTTAACATTCCTCGGAAGATAAATGATGGACTTAATGCTCGATTGGAATTAGTAGAATTGGGTCAAAAAAAGATTTGGCATCTCTTATGGAAGAGAAAATGACTTATCTTCCACCTTCTTGCTACACTTTGTTTAAGGAAGAGAAAATGAAATTTTGGAAGTGTTTGGTTGATTTAAAGGTTCCGGATAGTTACTCATCGAATTTTAGAAATATTATTTCCATGAAAGAATTAAAGTTGAATGGTATGAAATCGCACAATTTTCATACATTGATGCAATAATTGATTCCTGTTGTAATCAGATCACTTCTTCCAAAGGATGTAAGATATGCAATTACAAAATTTTGTTTCTACTTCAATTCTATTTGCAAAAAAGAGATAGAAGTTGCAACGTTAGACATTATGCAAGCAAAGATTGTAACAACGTTGTATTTGTTAGAAAAATATTTTTCCCCATCTTTTTTTGATATAATAATCTATTTGACTGTAAATTTGGTTCAGGAAGTGCAATTATGGAGGCGGATTTATTCTGAAAGGTGTATCCATTTGAGAGATATATGAAAGTGTTAAAAGGATTTGTTACAAATCATAAAAAAATAGAAGGTTACATTGCTGAAGAAGCCATAGGGTTTTGCAGTTAGTATGAGAGAGACTTAGTAACAATTTGGAATCTGCCTGGTTGGTATGAACAATAATGTGTGGATGAAAATACTGGTGATCCCTTAAAATGTGGGAAGAGAATAAGTATTGATCGAGTACTTTGGGAGCAAGTACACCTCTATATACTTTCGAATACGGCCGAGTTGCAACCTTACTTCGAGTAAGTTATTTTATTACTATGGTAATGATGACACAGCCAGCCCCCATTAAGAAACCAAAAAAGACTAGAGGGCCATCAATATTGTCTATCAAATTTTGGAGTTGGAGTTAATAAAGGTGGATTAGATCTATCAAATTTTGAGGGGGTCCAAACTCAAATTTGATTCCTATCAGTTATAGCAATTGGAATGCCATGCCTATTGATTTGAAAGAGATTTTGTGGGAGATGATTTAGGTAATTGATAATTACTATTATTATAACGTAATATGATTTACTATAACTTACTGTATCTTGAGCACTATTTAAATGTGTAGCAATATTACGACAATGATGAATTGTTGAGGAAAAAAACTTTGAAATATTGCTTTGCAAAATGGAGAAAGTTCAAGAGTACCATGTACATAGATCATGTTCTTCCATATGTCAAAGCGGGCTAGTTAGAAGTTTTAGATCATCTTCCAGAGAAATATACATTCATGACACAAGAAGGGTGGGATGCATTTCTCGCACAGAAATTGACTCCGGAATGGAAGGTAATTACTAAATCTATATAATTACTTGTAATTTATATATTAATAAGTTTGTAATTAATATGAAAATTATTTCTTATATATTTGCAGGTTCATAATAAAGAGAGATATAAATTGAGGAAGAGAAAAAAGTATAATCATACTCTATCTTGCAAAAGATATATTAGGTTGGAGTATGAAGAGGTATATATTAATTTAATTAGAACTGTGTATATTAATTTAATTATAATTGTATATATTAATTTAATCAGAATTGTGTATATTAATTTAATTAGAATTATGTGTATATTTACATGATTATATTTATTCAAATGTTAGAAACTAAGGACCGAGAGCAGAGAGCGGATGCTAATGGTCATATTGACAAGACCGAAAAGTTCAAAACTTTCGAAGCTATTGCAGTTAGAGCAAACATTGTAAGTCATTTTTTTCTAATTTGAATATGATTTATTAAATGATTCATTATGTTGATTAAACTTTAACTGCAGGATGGGTTATTAGACCAACATGCTTGAGGAGAATTGGATGTATCATTGGGCACACTCAATGATATATTGACAATGGCCTTCAGACTTAAGAGCATAGATGTCAAATTAAAGGCAAAAGAGTCATAATGTGACCCCAACTGAATATTGGTATCTCTAGAGACAAAGTTTATAGCAGAAGAGAAAGGAATATGTCAATGAAGTAGAAATAAACATATTGAAAAGGGAGATGGCTATAAAAAGAATCGCAAATGGCCCAAAAAAAATTGCAGATAGCTACATTGGCTAAGATTGTTCAGAATTGAAGGAGTACTTACATATATGATGTTAAATCAATTTGTTAACAATATTTGGGTGACATTTCTTGATGCTGAGGTACATGTAAGAACACCTTCACCAGAACCGACACCTACTGCACTATCTCCTATCGCACCATCTTCTATTGCACCATCACCTATGGTAGAGCCATAGGTAATTATATTTTTTTATATTTATTTTTCTGTTTATGAAGCCATATATCTTTTTATTATTTTCTAACATCACTTCATTTTTTCTTCTTTAATTTAAGGCATAGAATGCATGCTTGCTATTAGCACACTTGATAATATAATATCAAAATGATGGATATTTTCTACAACTGATCATCAAGCTGTATGCCATGAAGTGCAGTTGGAAAGTGACAATTTCTAAGTTAATGTGCATGTGGTGATTGATCCATTAGCACAACTACAATCCCTCTCATGCCATAGTTTCAGTAGGAGAAACTTTGGGTTTGTTTTGTGCTTGGCCAAAATCCTTGGTCATTTTACTAGGAGATGAGGTAATTATAATTCTTATTTGGTTTGTCATGATATTTTTACATACTGTAAAAGTAATATAATTTTTTTAACAGTTTTTGTAGGTACAAGTTGCACTAGGAGTTGCCAAAGGCAAGTCAATTGCTGAGTCTAACTGCAACAGTACTTCCCAATCACAATCATCTGTAATGCAACAAAGGAGTGGATGAGAAGATATTTATGACTTGCCTCCAAAAATTCATCTTTTAGCTATGATAGTTTCTAGTATCCAAAACCAAGACTTTTGTCTTGAAGTAAAGTTGGGAGGTGACATTGTCGGCAATGAAATATCTGCGGTCATGCGTAGAGATGACATAGAATCATTTTTCCATATGGGTATGCTTACTGGCGATTGCATTTTACTATACATGAAGTTATTATATTTTTTAATTTATTTTTTGAATAAATTTATTATATTTTTCTAAGTTATATATATGGTGTTTCTAATAATAAATTTTTATTTCAGGCTCTTATATGAAGATATGGCAAGAAGTGGAAATGTTTTTGAATTTGGGTTCATTAATCCAAGATCAATTGCTATGGAGCATAAATGAAATATCACATATGGAAAAGGATAGGCACTGATAATAAAATATGAATGATTCCATATTACCAATATTAAGTGTTTTAAATAAAGTAAATTAGATTCTTATCATATTACTAATTTTTACTAATTCATTTTTAATTATATAAGTGTTATGTAAATGTTTATTTTTTATTAGTGGTAATTGAATGCTCGGTGTTGTCAATCCATTTGAGAAGTTTGCTTGTTTTTTCACACGATCAAATTGGGTACCCGTGCAGATTTTAAACAAATGATTAATAGGTAAATAATTTCAATGATTTTTTTCATTTATTAATTATATTAAATGTTTTTAACTATTTTAATTTTATATGGAAAAGAGCTTTTACATAGTGGAATGAATCAAGACCAGAAGATCCAAGAGGAAAAAATTAATTTGGCCAAACACAAAGGTAATAAATGTCAAAATACTACATTTTATTTTTTTCTTTCAATTTAATAATTTCATTTTAATATACTTTGATTTTTTGTTCAAATACAATTGTTGACTCCTATGCAACCGGGTGGCATTAAATGTGTATACTATATATGCATAATGATGAAGAAAATTTTAAATTTGAATGCAGATTTATCACTAAAAGCCTTTAATAACTTAGTAAGTTTAATGGTTTACTATTTTCTTATATTTCTATTTATAAGTATATTGTCTTACCTTAAATATACGTAATGCATAAAATATTTTATTTTTCTTAAATAGTTTAATAATGATGTTTGGGTGCAAGACTATTTGGATGAATTTAGAGAGGAGTACGCTACATATTTTGATTGACGGAATTTTTAATCCGTCAAAATTATTATCTGATATCAGTTAAGTACTATATATGTGCAATAGAATTTTATAATACAATTATTTATTAATGTAATATTTTATGTAATATATAGTGCATCTACATTTTTATTAAATTTTAATTAAGTTTTATAACTTTATTTAATTTTTCATTTTTAATAATAATTTTTAAAAAAATTAATTTAATTTATTGAATTCACCATTCATAAAAAAACAAAAATCAAAAATCAAAATAAAAATTTAAATTAATCACTTAACATGACGCACATTGTGCATTGTGATTGATTAACAACAACATCAACCATGACCCACATAGTGCATCGTGGTTGATTTTTTGGAAGAGAACCTACGATGCACATAGTGCGTCGTGTCGTGTTTGGTTTGTGTTCTTCCACGTCAGACTGGTAATTACAATGCACTTTGTTTGTCGCATTTGGTAAATTTGCCACATGGATCCGACGCAATACATCCATATTATACGATGTGTTTGAATGTCGTAGATGATTTGAAAGTGCAACGTACATTGTTCGTCGTAGTTGCTTTGGACTTTTTACGATACGATGATTTTAAATCGTCATGAATAGTCCTTTGTACAATGTTAATAAAATGTGGTATAAAGCTTTTTTTTTTTTTTATGTCGTCATTGAATTTCAAGTTTTATCCATATATATTAAATGTTTTCTTTTTAAAATCAAAATTAGAAATCAATCAACTTTTAATTATAAGATATAGCAAAGCACAAGCAATTCAATTCAATCTAAAACAAATAAAATATCATCTCCACATATAATTCTTAACTCCAACAGTTAATGGGGCAAAATTAAGAATGTAATATTGAGAGGAAGAAACCACGTACTTTATATTAACATATAGTGCATAGACTATCTCCATGTCAATCATGGCATATGATATACTATAAACATGCATCTAGAAGATGTCAACAAGTACATAAAATTATGGATAATAATATTGAAAAATCAATATTAAAAACACTTGAATAAAAATAACCACAGAATACACACTTATTATAATTCAATTTTTTGTTTTCTTTTTGTTTTTATCTTAAGATGTTATAACATTTAGAAATTGATGGCACACAATAATAAATAAATAAATTAAAGATTATACAAAAACCCGTTTATAGATCAAAACTAGAGTTGAGCTCTATGTCTTTAAGACGAATTTGTCCCACCCAGGTGTTCATGGTTTTATGGAGCCCAAGATATAACGATCTCTTGACAATAGTAGCACCCTAAATTATCAAGAGCATCGAACCAACTTTTACTTGAACTCTTCAACAATAAAAGTATAACACTTATACTCTATAATGTTGTTGATATATGAGTTTAACTGAATTTAATTGGATAAAAATTAAATAGAAATGAATCTATTTATAAACTTTAAAAAAAATATAAAACCAAAGACATATACATTCATAAAATATATATTTTTTTGTTGTCTAAATGTACCTTACCAAATGTAAATGTACTTCTAAATAATGAAATAGAACCTTTTCAAAAAGTAGTAACCTAAGATGAGATGGTAGGTGATAGACATAAAATGTTAATGTTTTTATGGCACTTTTTATATTGAATTTAAGCTAGTTTAGGATTAATTGTTGATGAAAAATACTTAATTACTCTATTTTTCTATTTTCAGTAAAAGAAAGACAAATGCTGGAATTACCGTATTTCTGAGCAACCTTTACTGAGAAAATCATATCTGAGCCACAGTTAGAATTTTTGTGCAATTCCAGTTTCTAATGATTCCTGATTCAATAGGATTCAATGACACAAAGTTTCATTGCAAATGGTTAGGCCAATCAATGCCAGTCTGATTTACAAATTCATCAGTTGCTGCATATTTACACTGTCTAGGAAAAATGATGATTTGAGTGTCTTAATGATGTCCAAATTGTGCGATCAATATATTCCTGGAAATATAAGATATAGACCTAATGTTTACAACAAAAGTCACTAGATTCAGAGTTCATTTGGTCACCCAAAATGTACATGGAATCTGCTTGACGATCATTGAAGATAAAAAGGAAAGTATTGTGTTTACTAGGACTACCATTGTGATTGGACTGCCATGTCACCACATATCAGCCATGTGACCGAATTTGCCACATCACATGACACATGGAATGTCATATTATTCTAATTATTTTAATTGGAATAATATTTGGATAAAAGGAAGGGAAATTAGAAATTGATTATGATTCTTAACAAAATAAGGAAATTATCTCTATCCCTAGTGTGAGCATGAGACAAAAATACATCCTTACCCTTGGTATGGCCAGCCATGTAGAGAATGTAGGAGTTGGTATTATGATTTGCATGCTATCTCCTATATTCTCTAAGTTTTAGAAAGGTTTTTGGGTTAAACCTCTTCTAAACATTTCTTATAAATACCATGCAATGCTGAAGGGAAAACACCCCATTCACTACCAGCCTTCACGGCTAGACGTTTTTCTCTTTTCCTCATGGCAGCAAAGCTTTTCTCTTAGGTTTTTATTCAGTGTCTATTAGTTAATTCATAGCAAAGTTGTGCTACACACAGCAAGGTACAAGGAGGTTCAGCCAAGCCATTGTAGGAGTCAAACTTTGCTACCTTGATCATAGTTTGAAGAAGCCAAGGATTGAAGATTGAAGAATAAATTCCAACAGCCATCAACTATTGTATTTGATTCCTTTTCTCTTTATTTTCTTGCTATTTAATCTATGTTGTTTCTTTATTATTTGATGGAGAATTTAGAAATCATGTTTAGCTAATTTTTCTATGAGGAGTATGATGTAACCCTATTACGAATATTTAGTGTTTAATGCATATTTAAGTTCGATTCATGTTTAAGGTTAATATTTTATTGTAGTTCTTAATACTTCCATGAAAAGGTGGATTGATTAAGTATTTATATTGGCTTAGAAATAAGGGATATAAGTATGGATGGGCAATAAAATACATGGTTATAGAAATATTGCATGCCTTAGTGACAACTTTAACATGTTTTATTGTGTTTGCATGTCATAGGGCTTAAATTTCCGTATTTAGATTAGAGATAATTAAATACGTTGTGCTTGCTAGATTAGAATGCATTGAGAAATCAACTTCTAGTCATATGTTGTTAAAGGGAGTTAACATATGAATCTATATTGCATTAGGACTAAATATGAGTAATAGTGGTGAAGTCATGATCCTTGTTCTTTATAATCTATGATTACCTACTTTCTGCTTTTTCTTTAATTTTAATAATTGCTTCCTTAATTTGCTGTCTTGATACTCAACAATCACTCAAAAATAATTCTATTTTATTTTTCAAAGTTTAATTTACAATAGATTTATTTTCAATACTAAAGACGTTATTCCTCGTGGGATCGATATCAGTTTCCTTTTAAAAAGGAATCCACTATATTTATTGTTGATTCGTTCACTTGCAAGTTGATCTAAAATATACAACAACAAGTTTTTGGCGCCATTGCCGGGATTAATTACTTCTAATTTTGATTTTGAATTTATTATTGATTAAATTACTGTTTTAATTTAATTTCTGTTTTTGTCTTTATTGTTTGTGTAGGTTTCGGTTTTAGCCATCAAAGAACAACAATTGGAGAGCTTTCCTAGATCCAAAGCAATCCAATTCGAGTTTGAAGAAGGAGGAAATCGAAGTCGATAAGTTTTTAATTTTTGTGTTTTTGTGTTTAGGGTTTTAGTGTTTTTAGTTTTATAAAAATAAAAAAATTTGCTGTTTTGCTTCAGTTTTAGGTTTTTAATTTACTATTTTTGATTTTTGTTTAGTTTACTGTTTGTTTAATCTTTCGTTTTAGTTTTCTATAAAAAATTAAAAAAAAAATCTGAAAACCGGATTTAAAAAAAAAATACTGCATTTTTTTGCATACTGTTTTGATTTGCTTTTGCTTGCTGTTTTGATTTATTTTAGTTGCTGTTTTTTATTTTATTTTGCTTTTGTTTTGTGTTTGCTTTGATTTTAATTTAGTTTTCTTGTAGTTTTAATTCTTTTAAGTTATTTAGTTTGTTTAATTAAATTTTTAGTTTCAATTTTAGTTGCTGGATTTTTATTTATTTTTAGTTTTTGTTTTTGATTTTCTAGTTTTTGTTTTTTGTTTTTCTTTTATGAGTTTGCCAAATCATAGTTTACATTAAAAAAAAAAAGGATGCAGTCTCAGAATTAAAAGTTTATTATGCAATTTCAAGATTATAGGTATCAATCTTATTGGAATGGAATTGGGAATTGTGGAGTCCAAGATGTGATATGCGAATTATGTGGAGGTAATCATTCAAGTTTTGATTGTCAAGTGCAAAATTATTTTTACCTTGAAGATTCATATGAGAATTTTCATGGCAATCCAACTCTCCTCCCAACTCAAATGACTCGGCATGGTACAATCAACCAGAATATGCATGGCTTGATCCTTTGAAAATTCTGTAACAACATGGAATGTCATCATCAGAAGGTGTGGAGAGAATTCAAGAGTCTTGTGCTAAATCTAGTGCACAAATTGAGGAATTCCGTCATGAGCTATTTGCTATGTTTAAAAACATTGCAAATTCCATAGAACAATTAGAGGTGCCATTCTCACATAGAACTCAAGAAGAGTTGCCAAATAGTGTTGAAATCAACTCTAGTCAACAAGTTGAGGAATTGATAAACTTTCAAGAGCCATTAAATGAAGATAAAAGGCTTGAGGATCATTAAGAGGATACATCAAGTACTCAAACAAGCCAAAAGTTAGCAAAACTAGAGGAGAATAAGATCATGGCTGCACAACATGAAGGTTGTTCATTAAAGGAGCCAAGTTTCCAACTAGGAATTGAAGTCAAGTTGACTTCAACAGAAGCTAATCCAAAAATGATTATACCTATAGGAGCTCAATTCGTTGTTGCATTCAGAATTTTTATTCAAGATGAGACTGACTTGCTTCTAGATGTCAAAAGCGTTCAAGGATTCCAAGATAATGCACAACTACCATACCCAAAGCTTGGAAAATACTATGAAGATGACATCATCCTTATATTTGATTCTGGTTGAAATTACAAAAAAGTCAAGCTAAAGACTTGAAACAAGCACTTTTTGGGAGGCAACCCAAAGTTTTAAATTTCTTGCTTAATTTAATTTTTAGTTTATTTTTAATTGTTTTTAATTTTTAAGTTCTTTTTATTTGCTTTGTTTTGTGTTTTTAGGTGTCAAAGAAGAAAAAAATCAAAGGAGAAGCATAAAGGGAGCGATCGGTCAAGGGAGTTTCATAAGCCTAAATTTTGCAATTTCATTGCAATTCATCAAATGGGGGAGCTTTCTTAACCGTTACTTTTTATTATGTTTATTTTTCTTTGTTTTGAACATCGAGGACTATGTTCATCTTAAAGTTGGGGGTGGGTTCTCTTTGTTTGAAGTTCATGTATTTATTTTCAAACTCGATTTAATGTAGATTTATTCAAGTACATGACATTGAATGTATTATTTGATTTTCACACACACACTTTAAAGTGATAATTATGTTGAATAGAAGATAAGGTATTGAGATGCATGATCACTTGAAAATTACTTTTGAATTAATATGATTATGCAATCGTTGAGGCAACCTCATCAAGGTATTTGGTTTTATAGGAGTTGTTTTTAGTTCTTTCTTTGCTAGGGAGTAGCAAAGTTCAATTTTGGGGTATTTAATAGGCATAAAATGTTAATATTTTTATGCCACTTTTTATATTGAATTTAAGCTACTTTATGATTAATTGTTAATGAAAAATACTTAATTAATGTATTTTTCTATTTTCAGTAAAAGAAAGACAAGGGCTGGAATTACCGTATTTATGAGCAACCTTTACTGAGAAAATCATATTTGGAGTCACACTTAGAATTTTTGTGCAATTCCAGTTTCTAATGACTCCTGATTCAATAGGCTTCAATGATACAAAGTTTCATTTCAAATGGTTTGGCCAATCAGTGTCAGTTTAACTTACGAATTCAACAAATTCATCAGTTGCGGCAAATTTACACTGTCTCGGAAAAATTAGAATTTGAGTCTCTTCACAATGTCCAAATTTTGTAAAAAATATATTAATGGAAATATAAGACATATAGTCCTGACTTTTGAAACTAGAATCAATGAATTCGAAGTCCATTTGGACATCCAAAAGGTACTTGGAATCTGTCTGATGGTCATTGAAGATAAAAAAATGAAAGTTCTATGCTTACTAGGACTACCATTGTGATTGGACTGCCATGTCACCACATATCAGCCATGTGTCCGAATTTGCCACATAACATGGCACATGGTAAGTCAGATTATTCTAATTGGAATAATATTTGGGATAAAAGGAAGGGAAATTATAAATTGATCATGATTCCTAAGAAGATAAGGAAAGTATCTCTATCCCTAGTATGAACATGAGAAACAAATACATCCTTACCCTTGGTATGGCCGGCCATGTAGAGAATGTAGGAGTTGGTATTATGATTTGCATGCTACCTCTTATATTGTCTAGATTTTAGAAGGTTTTTTGGGTTAAACATTTTCTAAACATTCCCTATAAATACCATGCATTGCTGAAGGGAAAACACAACCATTCACTACCAGTCCTCACAGCTGGACATTTTTCTCTCTTCTTCACGGTAGCAAAGCTTTTCTCTTAGGTTTTTGTTTAGTTTCTATTAGTTAATTCATAGCAAAGTTGTGCTACACACAGCAAGGTACAAGGAGGTTCGGCCAAACCATTGTAGGAGTCAAACTTGCTACCTTGATCATAGTTTGAAGAAGCCAAGAATTGAAAATTGAAGAATAAATTCCAGCAGCCATCAACTATTGGATTTGATTCTGTTTCTCTTTATTTTTTTGCTATTTAATCTATGTTATTTCTTTATTATTTTATGGATAATTTAGAAATCATGTTTAGCTAAGTTTTCTATGAGGATTACGATGTAACCCTATTATGAATATATAGTGTTTAATGCATATTTAAGTTTGATTCATGTTTAAGGTTAATATTTTATTGTAGATCTTAATGCTTCCATGAAAATGTGGATGTATTAAGTATTTATATTGGCTTTGAAATAAGGGATATAAGTATGGATGGACAATAAAATACATTATAGAAATATTGCATGCCTTAGTGACAACTTTAACATGTTTTATTAAGTTTGCATGTCATATGGCTTAAATTTCCGTATTTAGATTAGAGATAATTAAATACGTTGTGCTTGCTAGATTAGAATGTATTGAGAAATCAACTTCTAGTCATATATGATTAAAGTGGAGTTAACCTATGAATCTATATTGCATTAGGACTAAATATGAGTAATAGTGGTGAAGTCATGATCATTTTTTTTATAATCTTTGATTACCTACTTGCTGCTTTTTCTTTAATTTTAATAATTGTTTTCTTAATTTGCTGTCTTGATACTCAACAATCACTCAAAAATAATTCTCTTTTATTTTTCAAAATTTAATTTACAATAGATTTATTATTAATACTAGAGACGTTATTTCTCGTTGGATCGATAAAGGTTTCTTTTTTAAAAAAAATCTACTTTATTACTTGTTGATTTGTTCACTTGAAAATTGATCTAAAATATACCACAACAATAGTTCATTTTCTTCTTTTCCATGATCATTATTAGTTCACATCATCAAGCATAATAGTAGTTTTAATTTAAACTGTCAATATTTTATACAAAAATGTAAATATTTTATTACTGTATTTAAACAATATAAATATTTAATTCTTTTATGATTACAAAAATTGTTGTATAAAATTTACTGTAGATAACGTGTAATGTTGTAATTTTATCTTATGAATAATTAATATAAATAATTAATTTAAAAATTAAAATATAATAATAAACAAACAATAAAAATTGAAAATGTATCAGTAGGTGATGCTTTTGCAAATATGCATTCCCTATCGTGACAGAAAAATTGTTAGACTAATTTAAACAAATAAAAATAACAGAAATAGAATAAAATTAAAAATTGAAGATAGCTACGCTTTATATCTACACATGCAATTGTGCGAACATTGGCGATGCTTGCATCGCTGATTGTGCCAAAATTGATAGCACTTGTGTTGCTGGTTTTGTCAGTTTTTGCGGCACTTTTTGTTGGGGCACAGTGAGCGACAATTTTCTCAAAAGTTTCCCCACAAAAGCGTACTTAGCGGCACTTGCCCTAAAAAGCATCGCTTAACATTGTTTTTCTTCTTCTTTCTTAATTTTTAATTTATTTTTTAGTTTAATTTTATTGTTTAAATTATTATTTATTAATTTGTCAACAGTGACTAGTTTTGCTAATTTAGCACGCTTTATTTCTTTACATGCGTTGCCTTTTTGTACTTTTTTAAAAATAATTTAAAAATAATTTTTGATTTTAGACGACTATAAAAGCGTCATCTATTAGTCAAAATAGGTGACATTTTGCATTGGCTATCAGTCAAATAGGCGACACAATTATAGCCTCGTGCATTTTTTCTAACTTATGCGATAAGAGTTTCAGCGATATTAAAAAAATTTGCATCCATCTTTACTTTTAGAGATGCAAAAATAGTGTTTGCTATCAGAAATATGTTTGCAGAGGCTAACTAGGTGCTCAACTGGAGGCAAAGAACTGCAAATCAACTGGCTGATGCAGTGGCAAAAGGTGCCTTGGAAAGAAACAATGCTTTTAGTTTTAACAGTGTTAATGTTTTATCTATGCCTAGTGATCTTCTTGATATTGCTAGGAAGGATATGATGTAGTGAACTTTGTTTTGATCCCTCCGGTTTAGGAGGGCTTTTTGTGCTTATATATGCAATTCTAATTATCAAAAAAAGAGACGCAAAACTAGTGTTTGCTATCAGAGTTTTTGTTCTAATGGATAATGCATATGTTATTCACCAAATGAAGTTCTTGAATGTATTATTTCTGAAATTGAAGGAGCTTGATGTAGCTGCAAAATATGATTTACTTTTTTTTATTGTAAAATAGTATTTATTGGTATTTAAGTTTAAATATTAATTTAATTACGAAAATAGGAGATAATTAAGTTTTTTGTTTTTAGTGGTTGGTCTAATTAGGAGATTAGGAAATTAGAGATTTTTTTTTATGGAATATTTTAAGGCTTTTTTAGGATTTTTTTTAGAGCTTCTACTACTATATAAGTATTGTTTTGTGGTATTTGTGAAGGGGTATTTCTTTTGGATAATTCTAGAGTAAAGCCCCTTAAAAAGGGTTGAAGGAAAGAAACCCATGCCATTGAGTGACACATGGCATGGGCAAAAAGTAATAAAAGAATGAAACCGGTTGCCGATTTCAATGAAAAGAAAGGAAAAAAGAAAGAAAGAAAAATATTGGAGAAAAATAAAATCTTATTTTGCAAATCTTGAGGCAAAACTTTTCCATTTGTATGACAAATCGACGGATGAAAATGTGCCACATAGCAGGAAAATTGATTTTAATTGAAAAGAATAAAAACACCCCGTATTGAACTGCAGGGTACCTGGACTCAATGATGCGGGGTACAAATAAAAATGTAAAAAATTTGTTTTTTTTGTAAAAAATTTAAAGTACAACGTTACTTTATAATGGATAAAAGTTACTAGTAAATGGATAAATATGACTAATTTTGGATAATATTACTCATTAAAAGACAATGTCACTTCTCTACAGACAATAATACTCCACTATGGTCTTCTGTTATCTCTTTATGGTCAAATGTAACATATTATGGATAATGTAACAAATAAAACTCAACGTTACTTTGATATGAATAATATTACTCTATTGTGGTAATTTATACTACGTTATGGTTATATGTTTACTCTATTATTGTCAAATTTGCAATACTACTCTGTTATGGGTGGATATGACGTTATTAGGACTATTGTTTTTCATTATGGACAATCATACTTGATAAGGACAATATTACTCCTTTATGGATGATATTACTGTATTATGGAAACATATTACCTTATTATATTCGATGATACTCAAAGTGGTAAAATAGTACTCTGTTATGGATAAATAATACTATGTTATAATCTAATGTGATCCTTGATGGTCCAAAATACTTCACAAGGGACGTAATGGACTATTGTACTTCGTATGAATTATAATACTCATTATGATTTGATGATATGTCATTTTAGTCTAATTGTACTTTGACATGGACCATTATTACTTAATTATGAACATAATTACTTAAATATGGTTTTACATTACTTTATTATGGTTCAATGATGGTCAAATGTGCAGTATTACTTTATTATGATTTAATTTTACTTTGTTATGAACTAATAGACCTTATTATGGAAATGTTACTTCATTTTGGACAAATCATGCTTATTTGAAAATTAATGGTACACATTGTGAACAAGTTTACTATATATGGATAATATTACTAAGTATGAAATATGTTACTCAATTGTGGATCAATATTCTTCCATTGTATCACAAAATTTCAATAGAAAAATGTAGAATCAATTTTATATGGTTGGTGGCAACTATAAAAATATTTTGAGGGACTAATTTTGCAATAGAAAAATGCTAGAATCAATATTATCTATATTTCTCCTTAAGGACAATGTTATATTTGTTGGTGGTGATCTTATTTGTTCTCATGTATTTATGTATGAAATTTCCAATGTTAGTAAAATAATTTGAAGAGAATGGTGACTTTTTTGTTGAAACTTTCATAATTAATTATAGCATTAGATTTTTGGATACATAATTATAATATTTTTGATTTAATATATTTGAAGTTCAAAGGTCATATTTGATTTTTTGGATATATAATTATAATGTTTTGGGACACCCTTTCATTGGTTTTGAACTTCTACCATTTATATGGTAATGGAAAATTTATTTTTTGGTTCATAATTATAAACTCAATATGTATATATTATGTACAAATAGGTTCCACTGTTAAAGAAGAACTAAATATTACATTCAAACATACACGTATCTTATATTACAATCTACAACAATGATTCATAGATGCATAATTGTCATACATTACATCTTGAAGTTTTGGTTGAACAGCCCTACCGCATATTTTTTTTTCATGGCAGTAATACTTTTTTCCACAATATTGACTGGTAGCCCACCAGATTTGTTTTCAATACATCTTAAAGTGAACATCCTGCAATCCCCACTGCAAGAAAACCACATATTTATAATGTCACTAACAAGTGTAATAAACATACGCAATATACACAAACATAAAGACTTGTTATACACAGATTAAATAACAACATAGATCCAACATACTACACCGATTGCTGAGAAAATGTGTCATCCATCCTTCTAATCGTAAACGGTTCTTAACAGTCCATGAATTATGGTCGGTGTTTGTAAATTTAAAAAACATGTAATATTTTAGGTATCAAATGGTATATGCATGTGGCATTTTCCTCCTGGAAATGAGATGTTGTATTCTTTACTGATAGATCATACAGGTCTACTGATAGGCATAAAATGTTAATATTTTTATGCCACTTTTTATATTGAATTTAAGCTATTTTACGATTAATTGTTAATGAAAAGTACTTAATTAATATATTTTTTTATTTTCAGTAAAAGAAAGATAAATGCTGGAATTGCAGTATTTCTGTGCAACCTTTACTGAGAAAATCATATCTGGATCCATACTTATAATTTTTCTTCGATTCAAGTGTCCAATGATTTCTAATTCATTAGGCTTAAATTATGATAAATTTTATTGTAATTGGTTCGGCCAATTAGTGCCAGTTTGATTTATAAATTCAACAAATTCATCAGTTGCGGCAGATTTACACTGTCTCGGGAAAATTAGAATTTGAATCTTTTCCCGGTGTCCAAATTTTGTAAACTAGATATTACTGAAAATATAAGACATCGACCTGACTTTTGAAACTGGAATCAATGAATTCAAAGTCTATTTGGTCATCCAAAAGGTACTTGGAATCTGCCTGACAGTCATTGAATATAAAAAAGGAAAGTTCTATGCTTACTAGAACTACCATTGTGATTGGACTGCCATGTCACCACACATCATTCATGTGTCCGAATTTGCCACATCATATGACACATGGAATGTCAGATTATTCTAATTATTTTAATTGGAATAATATTTGGGATAAAAGGATGGGGAATTAGAGATTGATTATGATTCCTAATGAGATAAAGAAAGTTTCTTATATCCTAGTGTGAACATGAGACACAATATACACCCTTACCCTTGGTGGTGGCCGGCCATGTAGAGTTTTTAGGAGTTGATATTGTGATTTGCATGCTATCTTCTAAATTCTCTAGGTTTTAAAGGTGCCTTAGGGTTAAACCTCTCCTAAACCTTTCCTATAAATAGATGAGTATCTTGAAGGCTAAAATCATCTCTTCAGCAGCACTTTTTCTTATTGTCGCATACTTCTCTCCCTCTTCTCTCTTTCTCACGGAAACATAGGTTTTCTCTTAGATTTTTGTTCAGTGTTTGTTAGTTAATTGAAAGCAAAGTTGTGCTACACAAAGAAAAGTACAAGGAGATTCAGCCAAGCCATTGGAGGAATCAAGCTTGCTACTTTGATCATAGTTTGGAGAAGCTAAGGATTGAAATTTGAAGGATAAATTCCAGCAGCCATCAATATTGGATTTGATTCCTTTTCTCTTTATTTTCTTGCTATTTAATCTATGTTATTTCTTTATTATTTGATGGATAATTTAGAAATCATGTATAGCTACATTTTCAATAAGGATTATGATGTAACCCCATTACGAATATTTAGAGTTTAATGCATATTTAAGTTTGATTCATGTTTAAGGTTAATATTTTATTGTAGTTCTTAATGCTTCCATGAAAAGGTGGATTGATTAAGTATTTATATTGGCTTAGAAATAAGGGATATAAGTATGGATGGGCAATAAAATACATGATTATAGAAATATTGCATGCCTTAGTGACAACTTTAACATGATTTATTGGGTTTGCATATCTTAGGGCTTAAATTTCCATAGTTAGATTAGAGATAATTAAATACGCTGTGCTTGCTAGATTATAATGCATTGAGAAATCAACTTCTAGTCATATGTGGTTAAAGGGGGTTAACCTATGAATCTATAATGAATTAGGGTTAAATGGGAGTAATAGTGGTGAAGTCATAATCCTTGTTTTCTTAAAATCTTGATAAACTACTTGCTGCATTGCTTTTGTTTTTATTATTGCTTTGCTTTTAATTCATGCTTGGTTACACAACAACAATCTTTCAATCAAACAAACTCTCTTTTACTTTTGTTAGTTTAATTTACAATTTATTTAATTTCAATAACTAGAGACATTATTCATAGTGGGATCGATATAGGTTTTCTTCTTAAGAAATCCACTTTATTACTTGTTGATTCGTGCACTTGCGAGGGAATCTAAAATATACCACAACCAGTTTTTGGCGTAGTTGTCGGGGAATAATTATTTCTAGTTTTGATTTTGAATTTATTGTTGATTAAATTACTGTTTTAATTTAATTTCTATTTTTGTTTTTGTTTTTACATTTAGGTTCAACTTTAGCTAACAAAGAACAACAATTGGAGAGCTTTCTTTGATCCAAATCAATCCAATTCGAGTTTGAAGAAGGGAAAAATCGATGTAGATAAGTTTTAATTTTTGTGTTTTTTTTAGGGTTTCCGGATTTAAAAGAAAATATATATATATATTTGCTTACTGTTTTCATTCAATTTTAGGTTTTTAATTTACTGTTTTTTATTTTGTTTTTAATTTAGTTTTGTTTCAAAAACAAATATAAAAAAATATCTGAAAACCGGATTTTTAAAAAAAAAAAATTTGAGAAGGATGCAGTCTCAGAATTAAAAGTTTATTATGAATTTCAAGATTATAGGTATCAATCTTATTGGAATGAAATTGGGAATTATGGAGTCCAAGATGTTATATGCGAATTATGTGGAGGTAATCATTCAAGTTTTGATGGTCAAGTGAGAAATTATTTTTACCTTGAAGATTCATATGAGAATTTCTCATGGCAACTCAAATGACTAGACATGGTACAATCAACCAGAATATGCATGGCTTGATCCTTCAAAAATTATGCAGCAACATGGAAAGTCACCAACAGAAGGTGTGGAGAGAATTCAAGAGTCTTGTGCTAAATCCAATGAACAAAATGAGGAATTCCATCATGAGCAATCTGCTATGTTTTAAAACATTGCAACTTCCATAGAGAAACTAGAGGTAGCATTCTCACAAAGAACTCAAGAAGACTTGCCAAATAGTGAGAAAATTAACTCTAGTCAACAAGTTGAGGAATTAATAAACTTTGAAGAGCCATTAAATGAAGATAAAAGGATTGAGGATCATTAAGAGGATACATCAAGTACTCAAACAAGCCAAAAATTAGCAAAACTAGAGGAGAATAAGATCATGGTCACACAACATGAAGATTGTTCATTAAAGGAGCCAAGTTTCCAACTACGAATTGAAGTCAAGTTGACTTCAATAGAAGCTAATCCAAAAATGATTATACCTATAGGAGCTCAATTCGTTGTTGCATTCAGAATTTTTATTCAAGATGAGACTGACTTGGTTCTAGATGTCAAAAGCGTTCAAGGATTCCAAGATAATTCCACAACCTTTCCTATTTAATTATGTCAAGCTAATGAACAACTGCCATATCTAAAGCTTGGAAAACACTATGAAGATGACATCATCCTTATATATGATCCTAGTTGAAACTAAAAGAAAGTCAAGCTAAAGACATGAAACATGCGCTTTTTGGGAGACAACCCAAAGTTTAAAGGTATTTATTTTTAATTTTTAATTTCTCTTTAGTTGTTTTTGATTTGTGTTTTTAGGTGTCACAGAAGAGAAAATCAAAGGAGAAGCATAAAGGGAGTGATCGGTCAAGGGAGCCTTTTGAGCCTAAAAGTTGCAATTTCATTGCTTGTCATCAAATGGGGGAGCTTTCTTTACCTTTACTATCTATTTATATTTTCTTTGTTCTGAACATCGAGGACTATGTTCATCTTAAGTTGGGGGTGGATTCTCTTTGTTTGAAGTTTTCTTCTTTAGTTTTTAAATTTTTAGTTTTTAGTTTAGTTTTTAAAAAACTGTTTTTGTTGCTGAATTTTTGTTTTTTTTTGTTTTTAGTGTCATTCAGCATATTTTGATAAGCCTATGATAAGAATATAATTGTGAATAAATTGATTATTAGCTAGTGGAATTGTTTTTGTGTATTCTCTAATGCCTAAAGTTAAGTTCACATGTTATTACTTTCAAAATTATTTTAAACACTTTATTAAATACGCATGCTTTTGATTGTATTTTGGCAAAGGTTTGCATTAATTTAGAGTGATTATTTTTTGTGAACACTAGAACTTGCATAATTATTGCTTGAGGCGAAATCCTAGAGAGATGCATTACTTTGAATATGATTTAGGCCATCTTTGTTTTGAGATTGAGCCTTTCTAGCCTACCTTTGAAATATTTATCCGTTAGTACCTTATTTTGAGCCATTTTTAGGATGCATAATGGATTGCATATTAGAGCCTTTTTTATTCATTAAGCCACATTGACTTGCCTTTTATGCCTAAATATATTTTTCCTACCTTATACACATTTATCAAAGAGAGCTTATGTTGAAATTGGATATATGCTTATAAATTTGTATTTGGTGGAGTGAAGTAGAAGATAATTTGGGGGTGGTTGATGTGGGTAAAAATATGGTTGTTATGTATCTTTGATGTTGAAAAAGAAGTTCAAGTAAGGAATAAAAAGAAGAACAATTTAGGGGTTGAAAGGAAGAAAAGAAAAGAAAAGATATATATGTTCACCAAAGGTGAAGGAGTTGAGAAAAAAAAGAAAAACAAAATGTTGTTAAAAAAGCATTGTTTTGTTAAGTTGGAAGGAAGGGAAGAAGAAAAGTACAACTTTGAAAGAAGAAAAAAAAAGTTTTTTTTCTTTGAATTTTTATTTTCCTATCCTTTTCTTTCTTCTAAATCATTACCTTTTAGCCTTTACATTACAAGCCATTAAAGTCTTAGTGATTCAAGGTAATGCATTCATCTACATTAGTGGAGAGCTATTTAATTAAGTCAAGTATATGGTAGTTCATGTATTTATTTTCAAACTCTATTTAATGTATATTTATTCAAGTGCATGACATTGATTGTATTATTTGATTTCACACACACACTTGAAAGTAATAATTATGTTGAATAGAAGATAAGGTGTTAAGATGCATGATCACTTGCAAATTACTTTTGAATTAATATGATAAATGCAATTTTGAGACAAATTCATCAAGGTACTTGTTTTTATAGAAGTAGTGATGCGGAAACCCAAGCTTAAAGAAACTGTAATCTCAACACACAAGATGATATGGAACAAACCCTAGGTAAAAACCCGCCCTATAGCACCTGTAGATAACCAGTGTATCTAGCAACACTAATTAGAAGGCAAGAATGAAATTGAAATTCACTACAAAGTAAAATACCTTTGATAAGAAGATCAATTCCTAATGCAACAAGTAGAAGAAGAACTATCCTCACTTGGAACACACAAGTCTTGTTGAAAACAATAATAGATTCTATTTAATCAATAATCAAAGTTCTTTTTTACAAGCTAGTAACCTCCCCTTTATATAGAGATTAGGGTTAGGTTAAGAATCAATCTAGACCATAAAATAATTAGGAAAGTAATCCTAAGGCTTAAAACTAACCCTAAATAAAAATAATCCAAAAATATAAATAATTACAAAACTACCATTATAATCTGAAACTAGCAATAATTATGAAACTGCCATTATAATCCGAAAGTAGCTAAATTATGAAACTGCTATTATAATCCAAAAATAGCTAAAATTACGAAATTGGCATTATAAGATGCTTATTTTTAAAACTACGTCATTTCGCCTCCGCAACTCCTGAGCATCATTATCACCTTCATCCCTTACTTGGACATCATGCTTAAATCATCATCTTTTGCTCCAATGGTAGAATATGGCTCTATGATGCCCGTACCAAGTAGTGTTTTAGTTATTTATTTGTTAGGGACTAACAAAGTTCAATTTGGGAGTATTTGATAGGCATAAAATGTTAATATCTTTATGCCACTTTTATATTGAAATTAATCTAGTTTATGATTAATTGTTGATGAAAAGTACTTAATTAATATGATTAATTGTTGATGAAAAGTACTGAATTAATGTATTTTTCTATTTTCAGTAAAAGAAAGACGAATGCTTGAATTGTTGTATTTCTGCGCAACCTTTACTGAGAAAATCATATATGGAGCCACATTTAGAATTTTTCTGCCATTCCAGTTCCCAATGATATTTGATTCATTAGTCTTCCATCCTGATAAATTTCATTGCAATTGGTTCAGCCAATCAGTGCCAGTTTGATTTACAAATTCATCAGTTGCGGCAAATTTACACTGTCTTGGGAAAATTAGAATTTGAGTGTCTTTGCGATGTCCAAATTGTGAAAAAAAGATATTACTGGAAATATGAGACATCGAACTGACTTTTGAAACCATAATCAATTAATTTGGAGTCCATTTGGTCATCCAAAAGGTACTTGGAATATTCCTGAGTGTCATTGAAGATAGAAAAGAAAAGTTCTATGCTTACTAGGACTACCATTGTGATTAGACTGCCATGTCACCACACATCAGCCATGTGTCCGAATTTGCCACATCATATGACACATGGAATGTCAGATTATTCTAATTATTTTAATTGGAATAATATTTGGGATAAAAGGAAAGGGAATTAAAGATTGATTATGATTCCTAATGAGATAAGTAAAGTTTCTTATATCCTAGTGTGAACATGAGACACAACATACACCCTTGGTGGTGGCCGGTCATGTTAAAAACATTCTTATATACTCACATGTTTACCACAATCGACCGTATATAGGATATTCACCCTTGAATGCCTGACAAAATATGGTGGCTGCCGTAATCTCCAATAGTGAATCGATTTTATCTTTGTGGCGTATAAAGATAGCTTGCTGCAAATAGAGGAGAAAATAGGATTAATAGTATTGTACGATGATACACATTTAGTATTTTCATAAGTGATGAAAGACATGACATAACCCACCCACATCATGCAATCCAAAATTGCACAATGCTCTGAAAATGCCTCTGGGGCCTTGTACATCCTCTTTCCGATGTGGAATATGCATGCATCAATGTTCTGCACATTCACAATTACATATGAAATGTAATGAATTTAAATTAAACACTTTTACCAATTTTGTTAAATATAATGGATTAACAATGGCATAAAACTCACATGAGGTTGAAATGAACCTCCAGGCCATAAAATACAATCAAAGAAGGTCTTTGGCACTTTACCATATTCTATATCAGCTGTAGTCATCTTGCTCATCACGTACCAATCAAGGAAGCAACGAGCTCCTCATCCGTAGGCTTGCACATCGAGTTTAATTTCTTAGTTGATTTCCTTTATGCCCCTGGATCCACCCATGGACTCTTCGTAATGTCAGATGGTTTGTATTCACGTTCTACTCGACTCACGGGCCCCAGAAACTACCACAAATTCTCGACGTCATGGGTTGCCCAAATCTGAAATGGCAGGCATGTTTCCTACTTATGCATATCAATTGTACTATTATCAGTTAACATCGTCCAATCGCGATCATCGTCAATATGTATATGCAAATCATTCTCAGCATCGACATATCACGATTCTTGATTGTATCACCCCCTTGTGACTGTAACATCGAAGAAGGTTGATTGACGGGCAGCGGAGTCTCAATTTTCCCCCACCGATCATCGTTGATGGTTGCAAGTAAACCTGAAGGTACCACATCAAAGTGTGGATCATGCTGAGAATGATCCACACCCTGCCTTGTATCATGCGCCGATGGTGGTGTATGATGACGAGGCGATAATGTGTCCCGTGGCATCGCGTGTGACACATAAAAAATAATTTAACAAAAGCAATTACTTTGGTTATTACTCGAAGTGTACAAATTTTTATGGAAAAGTACATGACAGTTTACTTTTTCCAGTATAGCATTAAGCTTGCTATTTATGTCATTCATCTGACCCTATATTGCCTCAATTGCCGATTGGTGGTGGCCAATGTGGTCAACATTTTGATCCACCTTGTCAAGTCGTGCAAGGACTGTTTCCATCTACCACATAACCTAGACAAAATGAAAATTTATTAACTCACCCTTAAGCTGCAATAATTCACAAAAAATGAGTTTGTGTTTATGGTTTACGAATACTTACCATGTTGTCACTGGGGTCGTCGAATGATAGGCGTGATTGTGCACTGACAGCATGCACAGAAGGTGCTGCTGCATTTTTTGGTGTTGTCTCCTCAAATTCTTCCACAATCGGTGGAAATCGACATCTATGTTTGCCATGACCGTTAGCAAATACAGTCATATATGCCTGGCTAATTTCGTCCTCCCTAGGACATCATGTCCAATGCACTTCAAGTTGCCATAAAAATTGCACACATGATTAATGGATGCAGAGGTACGGAACAATTTATGGACATTCAAATTTATTATGTCGAATGAGCCTTACATTTTTCTTATCAAATATTGCGTATTTAAAGCCTTCGTAAGTCAGGTGGCTCGTTGCCTTCCACCCTAAAAGACAAGGCACTGGTTGGGAAATCCTAGATGCAATATCGTCATCCCTAGCTTGGGAATACTCTCATAAGCTCACAACTACAACATATGCCAAATATTGCACAAGCATGTATACAACAAAGTTAGATATACATATATGTAAAAACCGGATCCAATTGATATATAATATTTATGTAAATGATTATATACAGGCGTACAGAAACACACTAGTTCAGAGCATTTCACCTGAAATGCTAGAAGGAATCCCTTTAGGTCGTGGCTGCCAGATGCATTTCATACTTCTCCTGGAGGTGGCCGGGTGAAGAACCCATTCATTGCTTTAATAGTCTCGTTGTATAGAAATGTCCCTAAAGGATAGCTATTGAATTTATCTAAATCTTAGACAAGCGTCATTTGAGAGTAATTAAAGTTTTTCGGGGCACTCCTAAATGTTCATAGTTCAACAAATATAGTAGCGCCATTTTCACAGCATCCATGGTTTCTGTACCAAACTATGCAGCCTCAAAACATTTTCGCAACCGCTCAATCTTTATGGACCTCGAGTTGTCTAAGTACTTCTATCATATTGTACATGTTGCGATGGTCCCTATTTCATCATTATTGGTCCACAATGTCGGGCAAAATCTCTTTTCGTGAATCGCACACTGGTTCCGCATATGTTGAACTCCAGTACCTCATTGTCATCTGACTCCACCTTTCTCAACCCTAAGTGGTATATTAATTGGCCTTGGTGCATGATGTTCTGCATATCAATGAAGTGGCTGAAACACATTTTGGCAAACTCTTGCAGCTGCACAACTGTAAGCTTGCTCTTTATCTTTTCAATCTCCTAGAACATTTGCGCATGTGATGACAAATTTTGTGCTCAAACTTCCATCTTTAAAAATACGCTTTTGAACAAATGGGCTATCATGTTAACATAATCACAGTTTATGTTAATTAGCTTCCACATCCCCTTGCAATAATTACGTAAATTGTTTGACTTTCAAAGGTACACACACACAATTAGATTGCCATGTCATTATTGGACCTGACTAGACTTTCCCAATTTGCAAAGGAAACACATTATACAAATAAAAATTAAAACAGGCAGAATATTTTGGATGTCCACATAAAATGCCTTGGGTACTGTTTTGTTGAAATGAGCCCAGGGTCTCTGCATCATGTTCACGGGACAAATGGCACAGAAATGAGTTCCAATTTGCCCCGTGTTCTAGTTCGGGGTCTCCCGTGTTATACACGGGTTAAATATGTACAAATATATGTACAAATTGACCCACTTTGACACCGAGGTCTACGCATCATGTTCAAGGGACAAATGGCAGAGATCCTACTGGAAGAGTCATAAATTTCCCCGTGTTCTAGCTCGGTGTATCCCGTGTTATACACAGGGTATATCTATACAAATGGATGTACAAATTGACCCCGCTTTAACACTGGGGTCCTCGCATCGTGTTCATGGGACAAATGACAGAGACCCCAGTGGAATAGTTCCAAATTGCCCCGTGTTCTAGTTTGAGGTATCCCTTGTTATACACGGGATAAATGTGTACAAATGTATGTACAAATTAACCCCGCTTTGACACTCGGATCCCCGCATCATGATCATGGCAGAGACCCCAGTGGAAGAGTTCCAAATTGCCCCGTGTTCTAGTTCGAGGTATCCCGAGTTATACACGGGTTAAATATCATAAACTCCCTACTTTAAAACCCCCAACAACATTTGAAGCAAATTTAAGGAAATATGCCCAATTTGTTTGAGCTTAGTCAACCACATGAAAAAACATTAAAAAAACAAACATAAACAAGCAAATCCATTACCTCATTGAGTGTCTATCCCAGTGACTTGGAGTCGGGCATGTTGCGGTCCAAGCTGCCCCTGTATCAATGTGATGGGGTTGAGGTTTCATCTTCTCTGCCAGGGTCAACAGCGGTGCTGCCTCTCTTCCGCTTTTGCGACTGTTTCGGTGGCTCACTTTGCTGACTGTTTGCTTCACCATCCCCATGGTTATAGTTCACCGAATCATGTACAAAAATCTTATTACTTCAACAAAAATTCAAAAATAATGGGATTCGAATAATAAATTATGTTGACGATGTACAATATCCTTGAGTAATTGCTTGAACTTGTCCAAGAGTTCAAGAATTTTTTGCCCTTAACTACCCATATTCAGTCAATTTTTCTGTCCCAAATTTCTCCGACAAGCCCTAATTTCAAACAGCCCCGTATTTGAGTAAAAGAGCCTCGTGATGGTCTGCTTGAGTTAAATACAACGTAAGGGAACTGTGGGCCATTTTGTGGTTAAATTTAGCCCTTATAATATGTGGGAACCTCACGTGTATATTCGGGGTATAAATCGAGCACCCCAATCTCACATTTAAATTTATCCTTTATTTGTGTCTGGGTGATCCCGTTTATAACACGGAATAAAAATGTACCCCACTATACTATATGGGAACCTCGCAAATAAATATGGGATAAAGGCAGAGATGCTCTAAAGGTCGACACTTTCATACCATATCTTAGTCTGGGGTACCCCACGTATTAGATGGGTAAAACTTTAATTGATACGTTAAGTATTCACCCCAACAAAAATAGCCGGGCCCCCATGAATACATATGGGATAAAAGGCAGAGACAATTTTCCAATTGTGGCATATGCATCCCGTCGTGTCCTGCGGGGTACCCCATATATAATCTGGGGTTAAACTGTAAAACAAAGTCAATGTTATGCCGTGTGTAACGAGCGGGGCACCCGCGGTTATATACGAGATATAACCATAAACACAAACAAGGTTGGCATATGCATCCCATATTTATTCACGGGGTTTCCTGTGTAGAACATGGGCTAAACGTGATGAAATCTATTAAGCATTTACCCCATTGTTGCCATGTGGTACCCGCATACAATGTATGGGATAAAAGGCAGAGACAACAAAGATGCTATTGCCTTTGACACCGTATTTATTTGCAGGGTGACCCCTGTATAACACGAGTTGTATGTTTAACATAAATGTTGTTTAGCATTTACCCCACTGTTGACATGGGGTGCCCGCATACGATGTACGAGGTAAAAGGCAAAGAGTCCATACATTCCCTTGCCGTCAAAATCAATATTTAGGTGCGATGTGCCCCTTGGAATACACGGGATAACGCTTTCGAGAATGTACAGTATGTGCCATAAATAAATTATAATATGAAATTATTATAAATGTTTATTGTTCAACTAATGTTGATCACCTGAGGTTGATAGTCCTATATTTTGTAATAAATGTGAGAGCAAGTATTGGATAGTGACTTGAGCAACAACAATCATTAATGCTTCACCAACATCCCCCTATTTTATCTGTCATGTAATTTCCAACCATTCTCTCTATATTGGTCCCTTTATCAGACTACTAAATCGAAACCATTTGAAGACCAAATTGCATAGGAGGACTTATCATTTTCAGGGGATCCATATAGCAAATGCTTTGGGATGCGAAACACATAGCTTTCCAACAATGAGTGAGGTATTTACAATATCTTTTCTTTATTTTATTTTCAACTCAAAGTGAGCTAAAAGATACATATGAACCATGAATATGTACTATTTAGCTATTGAATGTCCACATTATTGCGGTGATATTATTATTCTAAAACAGTAGAAACTTAGTCTAATTGATATTGCAATTACAAATACTATTTGGTGTATTCATTTAGTGTTACTTAGTCTATTATAATCCGTATTTGTATAAGTGAGGCATTAAGTGGGTGATCGTAGGGGTGGATAGTTCAAATAAGTTGACAAAGTTAAGAAAATATGGATTGCAACACTTCAGTCACAAACAGTGCATGCAATGGCATGATCAGTGGATTAGATGATGATCAAATGCAGACAAGTTCAGTGAGTTTGAGCAACGAAGATGTGCAAATGGAGTTCAAAAATGGAAAGAAATATAGTTATTTGTCTACTGAAGACATGATCGGTGAAAAATTTGAGTCGATTGAATCTGCAAATCGGTTTTATTCAACATATGCCAAAATAATTGGATTCGGCGTGCGCAAGCATCATGTGTAAAAGGATTGTAAAGGGAAAATTCAGAAATGAATATGGGTTTGTGATAAGGAAGGATATAGAAGCCACGTGTGGAACGAAAGAAGAGATGAAAAGAGGGAACTGAGGGCACTAACTCGAGAAGGGTGTCCAATTTTACTTGGTATGATTAAAAATAGATCAAAAGGCAATTGGATAGTGACTAAATTTGTACATGGTCATTCACATCATTTGCTACATGATAACCAAGTACAATTTCTTCGATCCAACTGATCAGTTGAAGATCCCTATCTGGCTAAAGCCAGAGGCATGCACCATGTTGGTATGGGAACATCTAAAATAATGGACTACATGGTGGAAAAACTGGTGGATTGAGTGGGGTTCACTTTGAAATATTTGCACAATAAATTTACATATGACAACAATTATGGTATACACGAAATGGATGCAGAAAGTTTGATCGCCCACTTTTGTACTAAGAAGGAGATAGATCCAGATCTATTCTTCGAGTATACAGTTGACTCAGAAAATAGACTTGCAAACATATTTTGGGTAGACTCAATATCTCGGTTTGATTACCGTTGTTTTGGGGATGTGATGGCATTTGATACAACTTACAAACTAATGCGTATGGGAAGCCATTAGTGATAGTAGTGGGTGTAAACCATCTTAGTAGGACATGCATATTTGGAATGGCGCTGTTAGTCGATGAATCAGTAGACACATATACGTGGGTGCTGAATATGTTCCTCCAAGCTATGTATCATAAGCATCCCAATTTAGTGGTAACTGATGGAGATAAGGCGATGAGAAAAGCAATTCAAGAAGTTTTTCCACACTCGAACCACCGACTATGCACATGGCATATAGAGAGAAATGCTCAAGCAAATTAACATGATCCAAACAAGGTACGGGCATTCACTGATTGCATGATGAGCGAGTACAATGTGGACAAGTTCCAAACTCGCTGGTCTCGCATGGTGGATAAATTTTCTCTGCATGGGAATGAATGGATTAAAAAAAATGCACAAGACACGTGGACTGTGGGCCTAAGCATTCATGAAGGGAAAAAAATTTTCTAGCTTGCATAGCACTCAGAGTTGTGAGAGCATGAATTTCGGTATAAACAATTATGTGAAAGGCAGATTGAAGTTATATGAGTTCATCATGCAGGTAGGTCAGGCAATATCATGGGTGCGGAACAAGGAGGTGCACGACGATGTCAAGAGTAAATCTATGATTCCAGTGCCTATTACACACCTTAAGCATTATGAGAAACATGCATGAGAAGTATACACAAGGAAAGTCTATAAGAAAGTGAAGCTCCAGCTATAGGATGATACATTGTTGATAAAAAAATGATTGCGTCGAATACGAAGACAAGAGAATGTACTGCTTGACTAAGTTTAGAGAACCTCAGTCAAAATGGAGTGTCACTTACTATGTTAAACATAACCATATCGAATGTTCATGCAACTTGTTTGACATTGTTGGCATTCCATGTAGTCATGCACTGTACACCATGAAGCAGGACCATCTTGATAAAATTATTGAATCATTGATTATACCTCGGTGGAGAAATGATGCAAAGATCGAGGGAAATAAACAGCTATGCAGTGTAGGTGAATTATCGAATGAGACAACAACATCACTTCGGTATGCCTCCTTAAGTGTAATTAGAAACAATATATGTTTGTTTGGATCAAAGATGGAAGAAGGATATGAAGTGGCAAAAACAGAAATGTTTAATTTGACAGGTCGATTTGAAAAAGTTGGGAGGATATTTGACAAAATAGAATTGACAATTGGAGATAGAAAAGGAAAACACAACATTGTAAGAGATCCAATTGTAGTGAAGACCAAAGGTGGAGTAGTTGTTGGACGAAGGAGGCAAAAGAACGACGATGCAGTAAGTGCAAACTAGTTGGTCACACAAAGCAGACTTGTTTAAAAAAAGTAACTGATGAAAATTGTGTAGAATTTAATGCATCCAATAGTGTTACATTAAATGATAGGCATGAGTTGATGCACACTGGCAGGTGGGAGACAATATGTAATGACCTTACATCTGAAAGAACATTTCAAACAAACCCAAGTATAGACAACGCAACCCAGGACGATTCATGGGGATGATGGTGGCGGGTTTAGGGTTATTGGTAAGTTTCTTACTTTAGAATGAAGTAATGATTGAATCCAACTACCCATCCCTTTTCCATGTTATGTGAAGTTAAAAATTACATATAGCAATGTTAACTACGGTAGAAGCTTATGTATTGAAACTCCTTTAACTCTTGACGGTAATACTATATTGCTATATTATAAGGCAAGTGTATAATTTTAATAGTGCCTCACAGCTGGATTGCATCACTTGTCAAATATTTACAACCAAAACAAGTTTACAGACGGACTGTAAAACGGTTCTCTAAATAATATAAAAAGGAAGATAATATACAAAATGATGTAATCTTAGTTTAAAATAAATCTGAAATGCTTGTTGATGCCCTAAACCCTAAACTAGCATCCTAATTATGTGTATTAACAAAAAATTCACAAAAACATTTGATCCCTAAAGTTATCTATTTTTCCTCTGGCCCACGTTTTCCCATTTCGCCTTTCGAGCTAGAGGAGGAGTTATTTTTGCACGCTTGGTGGGTGGTTTGGCAACAACCACTAAACGATATTTGGCATATGCAATTGTTTTCTGATACAGTCGACCCGATTCGTTATTATGACCATTAGCAATTAGGTCCAATGCAGTATATGTATTTTCCATCTGGGAGTCAAACTGCAAAAGTAATAATGGTATGTCACAGCTCGCCCGATACGGTCATATATATGGACAAAAAAATGCAAACATAGAAATTGCAAAGAATGATCATATAAAGTAATAAACGATTGAAACTTCATGGAGCTGTCACTTACTTTGAGGTCTTCTGTCTGCTGCATGTACTTGATGACATAAAGCCCACAGTCATGGCCATTTGGTTGTTCTCCCCAATCTTTTAGGTAATGCACGGTAAGAGAAGCGAATAAGTTTTTTTGATTAAAAAGTTGTTGGATTTAATCATTGAATAGAAAATCCAACGACCTCAGTTGCAACACATTAGTTAACCATGATAAACACTCTCCATTCACAGTAGCTAAACGAATAATGTTTATAATATGCATTTCTTTGAAAAAAAATTCAAGAATTTAAAAGGATAAGACAATGAACTTACAATGTCGATTGCCAAATCTTCTCAAACAATAGTTCTCCTTGCGATTGGGAGGGGATCCCATATCTCACAAAATTTTTTGGGCACACAAACAGCCATTAGATACCAATGACCATGTGGATCATGCAGAGGCATGAATATTTGTAAAATATTGACAGCGAGTTCAACCTCAATAAATAATTATCATGCACATTAAATTTCAATACCTCATTTTCATGTACAATCAATATGGTAGACGGATTACGCACATTTTCACAGCAATGAAGCTTCCCTATGCACGGCTGCCTGAATTTCCTTTTTTTGTTAAAGGTGGACATGTCCTTATCATTTTCCAATGCTTGTTGCTAGCCGATGCAAAACAAACAAACATACAGTCCAAGGATTTATATCAATGAAGTGTGCCTAAACAAATTCACAATACGATATTTATCTAACAAGTATATACCTAGAAGTAAGTTGGCAAATACCAATTTCTAGCTTTGTCTGCATATGATCTGCATTGCTGGTGAGTTAGCATGTCTGCCGCCAATGATATGACCTTCACAATCAACCAAAGTTTATGTTAAGACACTTATCATAAATGAACATTGCACTAAACTAAATCGGAAGCGATCGATGACTTACACTGCCATTCAGCCACGTCAAAGGACATAAGGACCTAATTGCATGGCGAGTATAGAAATCATGTGTTGTTTGAACCAATATTTCACTAACAAAACACCAAAAATTATTCAACACTTTGATGGCCATTATTTTACAAAACACAATGCACACGTAATTAATTAGCCTCGTTCGAAGGATAGCGAATGTACATACTCTAGATTAAGTGAAGAGTAAAAAATGTAGTCCAACAAGTTTGCATTGGCTGGCAGGATTGTTTTTTGGATACAAAATGGACCCGCAGTAATAAAATCTGAAGAGCTAAGAATCAATTTTTAAATTTCACTTCTATTCACCCGGTGAGGTATCAAATGAGGACGAATCATTGTTAGCAATTTTCTTCGGTGCAATTTACTCCTCTGTGGAAACCACTACAAGTGAGGACTCCTATCTGTCTCACGCTGGCCAATTGGCACTGGTTCTTCATACTTACTCTTCTCTCTCTTAATCCCGACCTTATCTTTGGTATTCAGATTTGAGGCTTTCACAGTAAACTTTCCAACTGATTCCATCAACTGTGCCATAGTTTGAGAAATGGTTGCAAGGTGATGTGTCAAATCCGCCTTAAATTTTCGATAGTTATTGTCCGAAGCTGTGACCTTTCCATTCAAAACAGCAATGTCTTTTTGAATGACCTATATAGCTGCTATGATATCTTTAACATCTTCATTTTCCTGGGTGGGTACTCTTCTCCTAGCTTTGGTCAAAGTTGATGCTTCACCTTGCACAACCTATAATACACAAAGTTGATCTATAAGCAACTACGGGGTAAAAACTGAAAGTATGCGTGGTGGACTAATAAGCACAAATTTACAAAAACCCATAAACATGCAGAATATTTACTAAATTTACCGTGTTAAAAAGGAAACCTCCATTTTGGATGAATATCTTCATGAATCACTTCATTTCATATTCTCTCCAAACAGTAACAGGTGTCAACGATCTCCCAACGAATCTCTTCACAGTCGAAGACAAACTCTGGTAAAAAAGCTGTACGACAATAAAAATGAAGTAATGAAAAATAGGTTAGTAAAATTACATTCGCTAGGCATAAACAATGGGATTCAGAAGGTACTTATAGATGATTTACCTGTAAAACTAGGAGGCATCCGAGAATATAGAGTAGATCGTGCTCTTTATACTTCCTCAACCTATCAGCGAACCCATTGAATGTAAATAGTGCCCACTTCTACTTACTAATTAGTTCGAGCTTCGTCACTCGCCCGATATAGCTTGTTTTTTCAAACATTCTTGAGTTAGGACTCAAAATTGTCCCTATAAGAAAGAGAATGAATACCACCTTGAAATCATCATTGGGTTCACAATATTTGAATAATAGACCTTGCAGGTCAGAATAGATATGCATGTGTTAGGCATGCCGTATTTCCTTTCAAGCACCTCAACGTCCTCCATAGTGAATGTGTCATCAACTTCACCATGATGATTCACAGCAGTCATTCCACATTGTGTATACCTATTGTGTAATGCACTCTGTAGAGTGTGAGTGTACAAGAAATTGGATCAAATTGATCCACCAGCCATGACAACAGTTGCTTCTTTATCCCACACATTTTCTGAGTTATGAAAGAACAGAAGCCTAATTCATTTATTGTCTTCTTTTGAGCTTCGCTGAAAGCTTCTGCATCGCTCTATACTCTTTTTGGAGTACATTTGCTAACAAAACTCGTTTTCCTCGCAGCCCCGACCCCTTTGTATTTTTCTTTCTATTCAAGATCAAGATCTCTCCATTCCGTAGCCAATTCTTTCATAACCTAAACAAAGGAAAACCTCAGCATTATATTTTTTTCTCTCATGTAATTATTACTCACAAAGAATAAATTGTTCTACTTACATCCGCATTAACTTTAAAATCACCATTTTTCTTGCGAAGTTCAACCTTGTTGTTACTGCAACACAATAAAATATAACAAAATATAAATTTACAGTCAATTATAGCTTATTTTCCACATGGCAATAGAAAATTACTTTATCTATCAAACAATTTTGCAATAGATACTCACTAATAATTAAACCATCTATTTGCAGACCATTTCTTTGAATGGATATTATCCTTCCCTAATCCTGATGTTGTTTCATCAAAAATATCACGTGCACGGAATGAGTTATACAACAAGATTGCATACTAGAAAGGAAATTTGAAACAACAAGGTAAAACTGTCAAACATATGTAAAATTTTATAGTACGGGGTACCCCATGAACGACACAGGGTTTATCTATAATGGATGGTTTTTAGACCAAACCAACCCAAACTGCAAGTTAATATATAATATATTTATAATTTTTTTTATTATTAATGATATATATATTATTAATATTTATGTTTGGGATGTTTGATATATTTTATGTTTTTCTTCTTATGTTTGGGATGTTTACAATTTTCATTTTGGATTGTAATACTTTGTTTTAGTTTGAATTTTGAATTTTAATATTTTGAATTTGAATTTAGTATTGTAGTATTAAAATTAGTTTAAACTTTGGACTAAAAAATTAAATTTTAGTCTTGTACATTAAGTTTGACAATAAAATTAAATGTCGGAGTATAAAACCGCTAAACCAAACTGAACCGAACTGTTCTTGAATGGTTTAGTTCGGTTTGGTTTGAGTGGTTCTAACGGTTTGGTTTGGTTTGTTATTAAACCAAACAGCCAACTACAGTTTGGTCTGAATTTTTACAAAAAACAAATCCAAACCAGACCGCGCCCACCTCTAATAAAAAGTATTTAATTGCTATACTTTCTATTTTCAGTAAAAGAAAGACTAAAACCAGAATTACTGTGTTTCTGCATAACTTTTACTGAGAAAATCATATATGGAGCTACACTTTTATTTTTTGTGTGATTCCAATTGCAAATGATTTCTAATTAACTGGGCTTAAATTCTATAAAACTTTATTGAAAATGATTTGGCCAATCAGTACTAGTTTGATTTACAAAATTAATATTTCCAACAGTTGTGGTAGATTTACACCATCTCGGGGAAATTTGAATGTCTTCCCGTTATCCAAATTATGCAAACAAGATATTACTGGAAATATAAGACATACCTGAGTTTTACAACCAGAATCAATGAATTCCGAGTCCATTTGGTCACCCAAAAGGTACTTGGAATCTGTCGGGCGGTCATTGAAGATTTAAAAGGAAAGTATTTTGGCTTACTAGGATGATATTGATGATCGGACTGCCATGTCATCACACTCCAGCCATGTGTTCAAAATTTTCCACATCATATGCCACATGGGAGGATAGATTAGTCCATTTATACTAATTGGAATAATATTTAGAATAAAAGGAATTAGAGTAAAATACAAATTTGATTCCGAACGAGATAAGGAATGTTTCTTTAAACCTAGTATGAACGCACAAAATACACTTGTATCCTTGAGGTGGCCAGCCATAGTAGGGAATTTATGGAGTTTGAGATCATGAATACATATTATCTCCTATATTCTCTAGGTTTTAGAGGGACTCTAGGGTTAAACCTTTTCTATAAATACCATGCAACACAATAGATATACAAACAATTCACCACCAGCCCTCACGGCTTCAACTTCTTCACTCCCTCTCTCACAACTACAGCTTTCTCTTTCCCTATCTGCCCATTCTCACGGCAACAACAGTTTTCTTAGGTTTTATGTTCAGTTCTTAAGAGTTTTTACATAGAAAAGTTGTGATACACAAAGAAAAGTTCTAGGGAGAATTCGGCCAGCCTTGGAGGAGTCAACCTTGTCACTTTGATCATAGTTTGGAGAAGCCAAGAGGAAAAGATTGAAGAACAAATTACAGCAGCCATCAACTTTGGATTTGATCTTTTTACTCTTATTCTCTTTGTTATTTAATCTATTTTGTCTTTTAATTATTTGATGGATAATTCTAAGATCATGTGTAGCTAATTTTCTATGAGGATTATGATGTAACCCTATTATGACTATTTACTGTTTAATGCATATTTAAGTTTGATTTATGTTTAAGGTTAATATTTCATTGTAGTTCTTAATGCTTCCATGAAAAGGTGGATTGATTTAGTATTTATATTGTCTTAGGAATAAGGGATATAAATATGGATGGGCAATGAAATACATGGTTATCGGAATATTGCATGCCTTAGTGACAACTTTGACAATAACATATTGGGTTTGCATGTCTTAGGGCTTAAATTTAAGTATTTAGATTAGGGATAATTAAATACCATGTGCTTACTATATTAGAATGCATTGAGGAATCAACTTCTAGTCACTTATGGTCAAAGAGGGGTTAACCTGTGAATCTATAATGCATTAGGGCTAAATAGGAATAATAGTGGTGAAGTCATAATCCTTGTTTACTAAAACCTTTGAAATATTTTCTTGCTGTCTTCTTTAATTTTTATTATTGCTTTGCTTTAGTTAATGCTTGGTTACTCAACAACAAACTTTCAAACAGCTCTTTACTTTTGCTAAATTTAATTTACAATTGATTTAAATTTACTAATAGAGACATTATTCCTCATGGGATCAATATTGGTTTTCTTTTTAAAAGGAATGCACTTTATTACTTGTTGATTCGTGCACTTGTGAGTTAATCTACAATATACCACAACAGTGAAGCCAAATTTGTGCTTGCATTTTCCCCCGACTACTAGAGCGGGATACCCCATTGTACACAAGGGGTAAAGCTTGAATGGATCTTTAAGAAAGTACCCAGGTTAATCCCCAAGGCCCTCGCATACAGTGTACAGGACATATGGCAGTGATACCCAACAAGCGCTTGCCTTTGCCCCCGTACTAATTTACGGTGTGCCCCGTTATACACACGAGGTAAAATGCTTCATCCCCTACTTATAATGTACCCCGCTGTCTCCATGGTGCTCCCGCATACCTTGTACGGGGTAAAAGGCATATACACTATATAATGTACCCTGCATGCCTTTGACCTCGTATTTCTATGTAGGATAACCCGTATAAAGAGCGGGGTAACTCTTTAAAATCTACCTAAAATCTATGCATACCACATACCAAAACTTTCTACATTGCCCATCTCTAAACAACACCAACTAAACATATACCACCCACATCGAACCCTTTATTATACACAACAACATATGACATCAAAATAAACACATGAACACTCAATGTACTTAAAATCACAAATACAATCACACATTATCATAGTACTTACCTTCACCCTCCATGATTAGAGATGGACAATGTATTGTGAGTGAGTTTTGAGTATGATAATAAGCTTTGCCTACCTAATTTGCATTATAAAATAACAGACTATCAATTAGAAATTCATCAAGCACTTCCACGGTAATATAAATTTACATGCTTTTTAGTCAAATTGGAATATTTACTTACCTTATTTAGTGCAAACTTCTCACAATCAATTAAACCCTAAATTTTCCTACCATCACAAGCAAGAGGGAAAAACAGGGGAAAAAGAGGAAAAAAATATTCAATTAGAAACTGGCCGATATCAAGTTAGAACAGGGGTGAAGAGCAACCAAAAAATTTTAAAATTTTGGATGAAGAACCATGAGAAAGAGATGGGAGAATAGAAAGAAAAAAAAAAACCAAAACAAAACATGCAAACCAACCGTCACAAAATATTGCGGTTTTTTTTTTTTAAGATGAAAGGTCTGGTCCGGCTGGTTTTGGAGCAAATGGAAGAACAAAAAATAAAATTTCAAGAAGAAAGAAACTGACTTACCGTGAGAAGAAGATAGAAGAAGACAAAATGTTTTATTTCTTTGGCACTAACTCAGGTTGTTGGAAACAAGAGAGAATTGAAAATAAACCAAACAATAACTTGAAAAGGGAAGAAGAAAGGGCATGCTAGTGAAGAAGAGGAAAAAAAAACAGTTAATGGGGGTTATGACCAGTTAAATAGGTTACAAGAGAAAAAAAACCTGTTGATATTGATTCTGGTCCTATTTTTTATGAAGAGCATGTAGGAGAAAATATTTTTCATTTGACTGCCATCAGATTTATGATAAGAGCATGATGGGGAAATTCAATTATTATATGTTATTAATTTTCTTAGAATAAACATTTATTCTTTGAAAATTTCAAATAATCTAGGTGATCTAGCTTGATTTTCCTTCATTTGTTACTTTTCTTCTCCATCTTTTCAAATACCAAAAAGTAGAGAGAAGTTTATGGTCTTTTTTGTCATTAATATTGTCTTGCAAGGTTGGATTTATAATTGGTTTTCTTTCAAAATAGCAGAGCTTAAAGTAAGCCTTTTTGGAATCACCCACTTCACCCAAAAAATGTGTTTGATTCTTCTTGTTTTAACCTTTGTTTTTCACACCATAAAAAAGATATAAAAAACTAAAGATTATTATTTTTCCCTAACCCTTCGATATATTGATTTAATTTTCAATACCCACATGACATTTTATTTGTCTCTTTTCTTCCAGTGGTGGTGACAAACTATTCTAAGGGCTTCTTTTTCTTAATCGGGCCGCTCCTCCTACTGGCCGGAAACCTAGTATGTTTCTTTTTCTCATCACTCCATTCCTTTTTGTCCTTAAATTAAGAAAATTTTAACTGCTTTTAACTTTTTTATGTACTAATAAGTAAGAAATTAAAAACAAAAGCCACCTACTGTCTAATAGTGATAAGGAATAGTTTGCTATACATGCTGTTAATTAGCTATTGTTGTACCGAGATTTTAGCTTACTATAAAGTTCATTTATATCCAAGTGTTTATAGTTGTTTGTAACAAAGTACATATATTAGTTTTCAATTGAATGAAAGACACTTTTCCATCAATATTGTTTGTAATCTTTTATGATATCGGAGCCACTGATACTTCTACGAGATAAAAAATTTCACTTTCTAATCATCGCTTCTCACACCTCTCCTGCTGGTTTGTCCTTTTCTTCCTCTTCATCTGATTCTTCTCAATCTTCTTTTTATCTCTGTTAATACAAAACCGACAGTCAACAATCAAGCCTTAGTGGTTCTCAATGTCGCATCTCAAGCTCCACTACGATTGTATACAACAATTTATTTCCCATGTGTGCTTAATGGCATGCCCTACTCACTACTTATGACATTTATAGATTTGTCAATGGAACACTATCATGCCATGCCTCTCATATTTCAATATCTACTTCAGCAATATCCTCTCGTTCATCAAATTTTATGGGTTAGGCAGTATAAATTTATCCTCAACGCATTGCTCACATCAATTAACTCAAATGAATCTCATATTTTTTCATCGGCAAAAAGCTCTTGTCATGTTTGGACGAAACTAGCAAACACTTTTGCTAAGCCGTCACTTCCTCATCTTTTTTTACTACGAGAACAGCTTATCTTCTTGATGTTAAAACCGCTATTGATGAGCTTGCATTGCTTAATCACCGCATTGATAATGATGATTTGATTGTATAAGTCATCAATGGTCTTTCGCCAATACTCAAGGCCATATCTTTGCCACTATACAAACTAGATCTGATTCCATAAGTTTTGAAGAACTTCATGAACAATTGGCAGAACATAAGTCTTATCTCCAGCTCATGGATTCTAGTTCTGATAATTTCAGTTATCATTGCAAATGTTGCCAACAAAAAATTCTAACAATTCTTTCTCTTCTTCAAGGAAAGGTCCTTGGAACTCACAATCATTTCCTGTCCACTCTCATCCGGGGAGTCAAAACTGATTTCAACTGTCTGGTAGATCCAATTTTTATCATGGTCATGGTCAATTATGCAGCCAAAAAGGTCATTCAGCATGGTTTTGTCCTACTCTTAAAAAACAAAGGACGCATGCACTTGCTAGTTCATTCCACTCAGCTGTGCAACTCCTGTGGCAGAGGCCTATTACTCAAATCCACTGCCACAAAATCCATCTCTAACTCAAGGCATTCTTGGTGCTTCTCTAACTTACTCTTCTCACTCCAACTGAATCATGGACTCAGGTTCATCCCATCTCATTACCAACAACTTGCACAATCTCTATCTTCATTCTGATTATGATGAAGAAACTGTCGTTGGAAATGGTAATACACTTCCTATCTCCCATACTGGCTCTATAAACTTCATAGCCTGCTCCAACACATTCTCTCTTAAACATGCTCTTATGTACGACGACATGCATAAAAATCTTCTTTCTGTTTCAAAAGACTTGCAGACAGGATTGGCTAACTTTAAGAGTCCTCACAAATTAGGGATATATGAATGGCCAACTCCACAATCCAGTCCCTAATCCACCACACCCATTCAAGCATTTACAAGTGTCAAATCCTCTCTTCATGACTGCCATTCTTGACTTGGTCACCTCTTGATCGTATTCTTCATAAAATTATTTTCACTTCCATTCATCCAGTTTTGTCTCGACAGTCTCAAGAAAACGTAATCAAATGCACAAATTCCCATTTGGAGTTTCATCTTTATCATCAACTAGACTTTTAGAATTAATTTACTCAGATGTTTGGGGTCCTAAACAAATTACCTCTTGATGGTTTTAGATATCATTTTTCAAAATTTATGTGGATTTTTCCAATTAAAACCAAAGATGAAGTTCATTCCAGTTTTGTTCAATTTAAGAATGTTATTGAAAAATTTCTTCAAACATAAATAATTTAATTTAATTCTGATAATGGTGAGAATTTCTCAAATTGAAACCATTCTAAACCATGGTATTTCTCAATTTCTCATAATGCCTCATATTCCCGAACAAAATGGTTATGTAGAACAAAAACATAGCACATTTGAGAAATGACACTTCTTACTAAAGCCAATTTACCACATGATTTTTTGACCTTTGCATTTAAAAATGCTGTTTATTTGATAAACTGCATGCTCACTGCAACTCTTAAAAGGATCTCACCATTTCAAAAACTGTATAATAAACCGCCAAATTATATCAACTTACAATTTCTGGATGTCTATGCTGCCCAGTTAAAACCATATACACACCACAAACTTGAATCTTACTCAAAACCATGTATTTTACTTGGCTATTTACCGAATCAGAGTGGGTTATTGATGAAGGGACTCCTGCGAACATTGGCCAAAGACCGCACCTTTCACTCCTATTTAGACATTTTCTCTCTCCCTCGGTCTCAAGCCATAATTTTGTTTCAAATGGTGAAAGGGCTTACATTTTGGCTGTTTGTTGTTTTAATTCCTATTCTACGTTTTAAGTGTGTTAGTCATGTCATTTTCCTCTTTTATTTTCTTTTGTTGCTTCAAATAGAATGGTCCCATTCCTTTTAGTTATGTAGGAAAGTTTTGTCTTTTCCATATAGTTATGAAGGGTAGCTTTGTCTTTTCCTTCCCTAGCCAACACGTATCAAATGGTGGTGAACCGAATGAACAATATTTAAGCTGCATTCGTCTTCAACCTCTAGCAGATTGTTCCTACGCCATTTTTACCTTTAATTGAAGCTTGAAGCTTCTGGAAATTAATGAAACTCTTGATTAAAGCTTTTAGATCATTTTGTTTTCGTCTTTAAGCTTAATTTTGGTTTTGTGAGTTGGACTTCCTACGTCAGTTGGTATCAAAGCATCTGGTTGAGTGATTCTCAGATGTCTAACTCTGACGAGGGCAGTAGCCATTTCTCTGATGACTCTCAGAGCATGAAGGCCTTACGGGCATCCATCATGGGGGTAGAATAGAAGCTAGATAATCTCACAAGCGAGAATAAACAACTTTATGCTATCCTCACTACTGGATCTATGGAGAACTCAGGTGTTAACAGGTCATGAGTGCAAGAAATTCCTTGCTCACGCCAATTACCACCTCAGATCTGTCCCGAATCAACTATTTCCTATACACCTGCTTCTTTTCACCTAGATTCTACCCAAACTCATACACCATTCCCAAATCGACCTCCGCCTCCAACTTAACATACCAACCACTTCCTTCCAAACACCCGCCAGACTCGATTTCCTCGGCACACCACCCCTGTGTCTGATTCCAATGAAGATACTAATTTCCTTGGAGACACATTCCCAACTAGACCCACCTATGGAGAACCATACAGGTACAATCACCAACCTTCTGAATTCAAAATGAAGGTAGATATGAATATCCCTGAGGAAAAACAGGTCAAATTAGTAGCCTATAAATTTAAAGGAGGTGCTTCAGCTTGGTGGGAATAGCTGAATGGAAATAGGAGGAGAAAAGGCAAAAATCCTATACAATCTTGGCCTAAATTGAGGAGACTACTCAGATCTAGGTTCTTGCCTAATGACTACAGTAGGGTTCTGTTTCAGAAGTATCATCAATGCACTCAGCAAAAGAGAAGTGTTGACTCCTATATAGAGGAATTTTGCAGACTTAGTGCAAGTAACAACCTAAATGAGAGTGAGAACCAATTAGTCTCCAGATACATTACAGGACTCAGCCTCCCAATTCAAGAGAAGCTTGAATTGAGTCCAATTTGGACCCTGGATGACACTATCAATCTTCCTGCCAAGGTTGAGAAATAGTTACAAAGATCGGCATCCAAAGCACCTATCAAATGGAGACCACCTACTGAAATCCAAAGTGACAAACAGAGACCTTTTTCACACATATCCAAACTAGTTGACATTCAATTTAAAAGAAACAGTAAACCTCCTTTCTCAAACCCGAAGCCACAAAACCCATATGCTAAGCCCCAACCCTTCAAGTCTTTTAGGTGCAATCAACCCGGACACAAATCCAATGAGTGTCCCCTCTGAAAACCTGTGAACCTCATACAAAATCTAGATAATGCAGAGAGTGATATTGGTGATAATGTGGAGGTAGAAGATGGAAATGATGGTTTAGTGGAGGTGGTTGATGAGGATCAATGAGAGCCCTTGTTGTGTATCATGCAGAAAATCTTGTTGACCCCAAAATAAATCAGTTTAGGTCAGCGACATTCAATATTTCGAACTAAATGCACAATTAACAAAATGGTTTGTGAATTGATCATAGATGCTGGTAGCAGTGAAAACATAGTATCTAAAGCTCTAGTGAAAACCCTCGGATTGACTACTTTAAGGCACCCTAACCCTTATTCAGTGGGATGGATTAAGAAAGGTAGTGAAACTATGGTTTCAGAACTTTGCAAAGTACCTTTCAGCATTGAAAAATGGTATTTGGATGAGTTAACTTGTGAAGTAATAGACATGGATGCCTGCCACCTAATTCTAGGTCGACAATGGCAATTTGATAACTTTGTGGTTCATAATGGCAGAAACAATACCTACTATTTTCAGTGGAAAGGAAAGAAAGTAGTCCTTTTACCCAGCAAAACCCCACCTATCTTGGTTTCTAACACCCTTGACACACATTGTAACCCCTCAACTTCTACTAAAACCACAACACGACAACCACATTCAACTCTCAAGCCTACTCCATTACTTCTTACCATTTATGGCCAGAAGTTTCTAAATGAAACCAAAAGTTCCCATCAACTTTTTGTTGTCATTGCTATGGCTCAGACCAAACCTAACAATTCAGAGTCACCAATCCTACCCCACCCAATCTAGAAACTTATCTCCAAATCTCCCCAAGACCTACCCGATCACTTTCCCCCCGTTGAGATATTCAACACCAAATAAACCTCATCCCCGGCACTTCAATTCCTAACCTCCCTCATTATAGGATGAATCCTAAAGAAGCTCAAGTGTTACAGAAAATTGTGGATGATTTACTGCAAAAGCACCTCATCTGAGTGAGCCTCAACCCATGTGTAGTCCCAGCTTTGTTGGTTTCAAAGAAAGATGGCAATGCAAGAATGTGTGTTTATAGCAGGGCTATTAACAAGATTACAGTGAAATATAGCTTCCCAATCCCTCGGATTGAAGATATGCTGGACAAACTATGAGGCTCTCAATATTTTTCCACGTTGGATTTGAGGAATGGGTATCACCAAATCTGGATCAGACCTGGTGATGAATGAAGACTTCTTTTAAGACACAGGAGGCACTTTATGAGTGGCAAGTGATGCCTTTTGGCCTCTGTAATGCTCCAAGTACATTCATAAGGTTCATGAATAAAATCTTAATGCCTTACACGGGAAAGTTTGTGGTGGTATACTTTGATCACATTCTAATTTATAGCAAAACAGAAAAGGAGAATCTCTGTCACCTACAACAAGTATTTCAGACTCTGGAGAAGAATAAGCTATATCTAAATCTCAAGAAGTGATGAATTTTTTAGTGAAGAGTTGTTGTTTTTGGGATTTGTCATCAACAGGGAGGGGATTAAAACCGATCCACTCAAAGTCCAAGCTATACAAAACTGGAAAACTCTTTCTTCAAACACTGAAGTCAGAAGATTCCATGGTCTTGCTACTTTTTACAAGAGATTTATCAAAGGTTTTAGTTCTATAGTTGGCCCTATCACTGACTGCTTGAAGAAAGGAAAATTTGAATGGGGGCCTAGACAAGATGACAGTTTTGTTGCTTTAAAACAAAAACTGACTTAGGCACTGGTACTTACTTTGACAAATTTTGAAAAAGCTTTTGAGCTCGAAACAGATGCATCCAAAAGAGGAATTGGGGTAGTTCTTACTCAATAAGGAAAGCCTATCGAATATTTCAGTGAAAAACTAAGTGATGCACGGCAGAAATGGACAACCTATGTCCAAGAATTGTATGCTCTCGTTCGAGTATTCAAATATTGGGAGCACTATCTGGTGGTGAAGCAGTTGATCATTCATAGTGATCACAAGGCATTACAGTACATTCAATCTCAAAAAAGGATTGATGCAATGCATGCAAGGTGGATAGAAACTATCCAAAGGTTTCCTTACATTTTTAAGCATAAATCTGAGACACTAAATAAGGTTGCTGATGCTCTAAGCCGAAAAGTGGCCCTAATCACCACTATGTTGACCCAAATGATAAGTTTTGATTCTATCAAGGAACAATACCAAGAAGACAAGGATTTTGGATCTATTTGGCACAAGATAGTCTTTCATGAACCAGTGGGAGCTTACCATCTAAATGATGGATTTATGTTTAAAAGACAACTCCTGTGCATACCCGAAGGCTTTCTCAGACTTCAGATTATTCCGCATTTACATTCTAGAGGACTATCAGCTCACACAGGCATACCTAAAACAATCCTACTTTTGGAAGAAAGGTTTTACTGGCCCCATCTCAAGAGAGATGAGACACAGTTTGTACAACTGTGTGGCATCTGTCAAAGTGATAAATGCACCTCTCAAAATACTGGGCTCTACATTCCACTTCCTAACCCATAGATAATCTGAGAGGACCTCTCCATGGATTTTATATTGAGGTTACCTAAGACTCAGAGGGGATTTGACTCTATTCTAGTGGTGGTAAATAGGTTCTCAAAGATGGTTCATTTCCTACCATGCAAAAAGACCATTGATGCCACCTATGTGGCTCAACTTTTTTTTAGAGAAATTGTAAGACTTCAAGGCATTCCTAATACCATCACCTCGGATAGGGAAGTCAAATTCATTAGCCACTTCTGGAGAACCTTGTGGCATCGATTTGATACCACATTACAGTTCTCCAGTGCCTACCACCCTTAAACTGATGGCCAGATTGAAGTGGTCAACAGGACTCTCGGGAATATGTTAAGGAGTCTAGCTGGAGACAAGCCAAAACAGTGGGATTCAGCCCTAACATAGGCTGAATTTGCTTACAATTGAATGACCAATCGGTCAACTGGTTTGTGTCCCTTTTCTATTGTTTATACAAAAATGCCTAAAAACATCACAAATTTTGCAGCTAATCCTAGTAGGGTTAACAAACCAGCCACTGACTTGGCTGCCTAAATCACTGAGGTACATCACAAGGTTGATGATCAACTTGCACACTCTAATGAGAAGTACAAGTCATCTGCTGATCAACATTGAAGGTTCAAAACCTTTAATGTTGGTGACCTCGTTATGGTACACTTAAGGAAACAACGGTTTCCCATGGAGATTTACCACAAACTCCAGATGAAGTGCATTGGATCTTGCCGTGTCGCTCGGAAATGTTTCGACAATGCGTATACCATCGCTTTGCCTTTGGGTTTCAACATTTCCTTCACTTTCAACGTTGCCGATCTGACTAAATATCACCCGCCGGATGCAACTTCAACCTCCTCTTCCTCACTCATGGTTGAGTCTTCAACAAACCCGGGGTGATTGACAAAGGGTCTCTTATGAACATTGGCCAAAGACTGCACCTTTCACTCCTATTCAGACATTTTCTCTCTCTCTCGCGCTCAAGCCTTAATTTTGTTTCAAATGGGGTAAATGCTTTGAATTTGCGAAGGGCTTACATTTTGGTTGTTTGTTGTTATAATTCTTGTTTTGTGTTTTAAGTGTGTTAGTCATGTCGTTTTGCTCTTTTATTTTCTTTTGTTGCGTCAAATACAATGGTACCGTTCCTTTTAGTTATGAAGGGTAGTTTTGTCTTTTTCATTTAGTTATGAAGGGTAGCTTTTTCTTTCCTTCCCTAGCACGTGTCAAATGGAGGTGAACTGAATGAACAGTATTTAAGCTACATTCATCTTCAACCTCTGGCAGGTTGTTGCTACGCCATTTTTACCTGTAATTGAAGCTTGAAGCTTCTAGAAATTAATGAAACTCTTGATTGAAGCTTTCAGATCAATTCGTTTTTATCTATAAGCTTAATTTTGGTTTTGTTAGTTGGACTTCCTACGTCAGTTATTATGTCTAGAACCTATACCCAAAAATTCTATAAAAGCCACCACGTTACATTTGTTGAGCATGAGTTTCCCTATCACATGTTAACAAATCTTCTCTTACCATATCTTCTCTTTCGAACTTCTATTTTTTCCAACACCTAGCCCATCTGATCTTCTATTTCCTTTGAAAAATCCACCTCAACCCAATTCATGCGTCCCAATTTTCCAACACGCCTACTTCATCTCAACCTCATAATCCCTTAACCCAATCTCACCACTCAGATAACACTCATCTATATATATATATCCCATACTAGTGATGATTTTCTAGAAAGTCAACCTCAAGCAAGTCAACCGATGCTCTCCTTTCATACACCATCAGGCAAATACAAAATGATGAAAAGATCGATGAACATGATAATTAAGCCAAAAAAATTATTTAGTGAGTTATTTATTGCCATGTTTCTCAAGCCTTACAGAATTTTCCTGCTATGTCGTCTAAATTTGATGCCTTTATTCGAAACAACACATGTATTATTGTTCTAGCCAAACCTGATTAGAGTATCATTGGATGTAAATGGGTATTCAAGATCAAAAGGAACTCAAATGGATCAATAAGCATATATAATGTTGTAAGCTTTATTGGCTCACAAAATAGAAATTGAATCACTAAATATATATTGATAATAAAATTTGATACAACTACAACCTCACGCACAAAAACTATTACAATAGTTTTTCCCTCTCACAATGAGCAATTGCTCTGTTTTTTTTTTTTCTCTGTTTTCTCTCAAGAGCTACGGCTCTAGTAGCACTATTTTTCCTCTATTTTCTAATCACAATCATTCACTGTATCAACATGAAGATATATATATATATATATATATACAGGCTTTAGGAATCAACTTCAATACTTCTATTTTATATTATTTTTCTTTTTACCATTTAACTAGTAAATTGCTTCCTCATGAAGCTTTTTATTTACAGCCATAAAAAACTTCTTTACTGCCCATGACAAAATTACTTCATCATGAAGTATTTTAATAACAACCACAAATTCTTCTCCTTGCTGCCCAAGTAGATTACAGCTAAGAAATTTTACTCACCTCCTTTTATTAAATAGACAAAATATACTTCTTCATTGTGAAGCTTTGTATCTCATACATGTTACTAATAGCCCATAATAGCACACCATAACTACTTAGCCATTAAGTTTACTTAATCTAGAAGGAAGGTGTGCATCTTTTGTTCTGCAGTACACCAATTCTACAACTTTGTTTTCACTTACTCTCGAATAAAATGATATTTTATGTGCTTGCTAGGGCTGTGCAACACCGGATTCTTTGCAAGCGATATAGAAAATTTGTTATCAACATATATTGTAGTCGACTCTTCTTGTGCGAGATTTAACTCGCTCAAGATAGTACTTAACCACATCGCTTGACACAAACATGCTGTTGCTGCTAAATATTTGGCTTCACATATTGAAAGTGCAATTGTTTGTTGCTTCTTTGACAACCATGAAAATATTGCTGATCCAATATGAAAAGCATATCCAGAAGTGCTTTTCCCATCATCCAAGTCTCCACCAAAATCACTATTTGAATAACCGATTAATTTTGGACTATGAGCGTGTGTAAAAAATAGACCTTTGTTAAATGTACCTTTAATATATCTCAAAATCCTTTTTGCTGCATCAAAGTGATTTTGTTTTGGCTTCTCCATTTATCTACTAACCAGCCCAACTGCGTACATAATATCTAGTCTTGTGTAAGTCAAATATCTCAAGCCTCCGACCAGACTTTTGAACACAGTCGAATCTATATACTTTTGATCTAAATCTATTCTCAACTTTATGCCTGCTTCAGCTGGCGTGGATATTGGCTTGCAATCTTTCATTCTAAACCTTTCCAAGATTTTGTCTGCATACTTCATTTGAGAAATGAAAATCCTTTCTTCTATTTACTTCACTTCGACTCCAAGAGAGTAAGACATTTCACCAATATTTGTCATCTCTAATTATTTAATCATAGCTTTCTTGAAATCATTAAACATACCTAGACTGTCTCCTGTGAAAATAATATCGTCCACGTATAAGCACACGATCATGATATCTCCAACGTGATTTTTCTTTGTGTATAATGTATGTTCGTATGGACTTTTTGTGAACCTGTTCTTTTGAAAGTACTCATCTATCCTTGTATTCCAACGCCTCGGAGCTTGCTTCAACCCGTACAAGGCTTTCTTCAGCTGATAGACTTTATTTTCTTTACCTTTCGTAATATATCCAGGTGGTTGCTCAATATAGACTTCTTCCTCTAAGTAGCCATTCATAAAAGTTGATTTCACATCCATCTGGTAAATCTTCCATTTGTTTTGTACTGCAAGTGCTATGAGAAGTCTGATGGCATCAATTCTTGCAACTGAAGCAAATACTTCATCATAATCAATTTTGTATTTCTGCTTATAGCCTTTTGCAACCAATCTTGCCTTGTGCTTTTGCACTTTTCCTTCTTGGTTGGTTTTCGTCTTATACACCCACTTAACTCTTATTGCTTGGTGTCCTTTTGCCAGAATGATTAATTCCCATGTATCATTTCTTTGTACTGTACCAATCTCTTCATTCATTGCATTCTCCCACTTTTCGTAGCCAGCGACTTCTTCGTATGTTACTGGATCACATGCAGCCATTAGGCAAAACAATGAATAGTCAAACATTTCTACTTGTTCTATAGCGGCATAGAGATCATTTAGATTCATTTTCTTAATAAGTGCTCCCCCTGAACTGCTGCTGCTACTGCTTAACATCGATGGTGTCGATACAAGTGCTGTTGATGTAGGGCTTTGTAGAGGAGACTGATCATCACCTTGTTGTTCTTGCATGCATGAATCACCATTGTCATCATCGTCAAAAAACACTCCTTGAATATTCTTTTCTTCTCTACTCCATCTCCAGTAATCTGCTTCATCGAACTCAACATCTCTTGAGATAGTCACCTTCTTCGTAAAGGGGTTGTACAGTCTGTATGCTTTACTCTTTTTGTCATAGCCAATGAAAATTCATTTTTCTCCTTTGTTGTCTTGCTTTTTTCTCTTTTGGTTAGGAATATGAGCATAAGAAATACGCCTAAAAATACTGAGATGTCTGATGGTTGGTTTGCTTCCACTCAATGCTTTATTAGGTGTTTTGAAATTTACACTCTTTGTCAGACATTGATTCGACAAATAAACTGCACATGCAACGGCTTCAACCCATAAATTATTCGGTAGGTATTTTTCTTTCAGCATGCTCCTCGCAATATCAAGAATTGTGCAATTCTTTCTCTCGGCGATGCCATTTTGTTATGGCATATATCTCGCTGTCAGTTGATGAATGATTCCATGCTCTCTACAAAAACTTTCGAACAATTTTAAGGTGTACTCACCTCCTCTATCAAATTTGAGTATCTTCAGATACTGTCCACTTTGCTTTTCAACCCTTGCCTTGAACTCTTTGAATTTATCAAGGGCTTTGGATTTTTCTTTCAGAATGTACACCCAACTTTTTCTACTAAAATCATCAATAAAAGTTAGTTAATACCTGTTTCCACCAGATAATGGTACGTCAAATGGACCGGCTATGTTTGTGTAGATGAGCTCCCATGGCCTTTTGGCTCTCCATGATCTTCCACTTTCAAACTTTTGCTTGTGTTGTTTTCCTTTTATGCAGGCTTCACATAACTGCTTTGGTAGATCAATTTTCGGTAGCCCATTTACCATATTTGCTTTTGATAATAATTTAGGGCCGGTAAATCCAAGATGACCGAAGCTTAAATGCCACAATAAAGAATCATCTTTAATGACCGACTTCATGCATCTTGTCAATTACGTTTGTATATCAAGTGTAAAAAGACGATTCTTTGTCATCTCCACCTCTGCTATCAATCCTCCACATTTATTTCTGATAGTAAGATATTGATCCTTCATTTGTATATTGTACTCCTTTTCTAGGAGTTGACTGAGGCTGATGATGTTGCTTTTAAAAGAAATAACATAATAGACATCGTGAATATATTTATTATCTCCATCTTTTAAGGTAATCATCAGTTTACCTTTGCCTTTTACCAGACTCTTTGTTAAGTCTCCAAACGTAACTTCTCCTAGGATTTTCTAGTCCAAATATGTGAACAATTCTTTACAACCACACATGTGGTTGCTGGCGCCCGTGTCAAGATACCAAACATCATTACTGATTTTGACATCTCCTCTATATGTGAGAAGTACGGCAGCATCATCTTTCTTATCTTCTACTACTGCAAAATGACTTCTTTCTTTCGCCTCCGAAGCTGATTTGCACTCATATCTGAAATGACCATACTTGTTGCAATTATAACACTTCACTAGTGATTTACTTCCTAGTTGTTGAAATCTACATCTAAAAGTATCTCTAAATCCTCTACCACAACCATATGTCGGACAACCTTCATTTGTTTGTCCTCTTCCAAGAAAATGTGTACCACGTCCACATCCACCTCGGTTGTTCCATTTGCCACTTCCACCATAATAGTTACCTCTGTAGCCATCTTGAATTCCTTTTTCTTGTCTACAGCTCCTGCTACCATGATTTTCACCAACCGATAACTTGCTTTGCAAAACTTTCTCCAAATTGCCAATATTTTCATTTTGGATTATTCTCTAGTCATGAGCTTGAAGAAAACCCACGAGCTCATCAATCGAAAGTTCCGACAGGTCTTTCAATTCTTCAATGGCAGTGACGACATAATCAAATTTGCGTATTAATTAACGCAAATGCTTTCCCATCACACGGACATCGTCTAGAGTTTCACCATTTCTTTTCATCTTGTTAGCCACCGTTCTCATACGAGTGACATAATCATTGATATTTTTCAAGCTTTGCATTTTCAGGGACTCGAACTCAGCTCTTAGTGATTGGAGACGTACCTTTTTAGCTTTTTCAACTCTTTGGAGAGATTTCTGCAAGATCTCCCATGCTTCCTTCGAAGTCTTTGCATCTGAGATTTTTTCAAAGGTTGATTCGTCAACACCTTGAAAAATTAAAAACAAGGCCTTTTGTCTATTTTTCGATTTTCTTTCAATGTCTTCTTTTCAGCATCTGATGGAGCTACTTCGGCAGCTACTTTTGCAAGTTCAGCGTATCCATCTTCTACAATATCCCACAGATCATGAGAACCAAGCATAACCCTCATTTGGATGCTCTAGTTCCCATAATTTGTCTTTGTCAATTTTAGCACCTGGGGTTGAATTAGGTTGTCCATTTCTTCACTGTTTCAAGTTGAAATGAACCTCCGCTCTAATACCACTTGTTGTAAGCTTGATGGGTTCACAAAATAGAAATTGAATCACTAAATATATATTGATAATTAAATTTGATACAACTACAACCTCACACACAAAAACTATTACAATAGTTTATCCCTCTCACAATAAAACAAAGTGTTACAACACACTAAATTTTCTCTCACAATGAGCAATTGCTTTGTTTTTTTTTTTCTCTCTGTTTTCTCTCAAGAACTATGGCTCTAGTAGCAATCTTTTTTCCTCTATTTTCGAATCACAATCATTCACTCTATCAACATGAAGACATATATATATAGGATTTAGGAATTGACTTCAATACTTCTATTTTATATTATTTTTCTTTTTACCATTTGACTAGTAAATTGCTTTCTCATGAAGCTTTTAATTTACAGCCAGATAAATCTTCTTTACCACCCATGTCAAAATTACTTCATCATGAAGTATTGTAATAACAACCACAAATTCTTCTCCTTGCTGCCAAAGTAGATTACAGCTAAGAAATTTAGCTAACCTCCTTTTATTAACCAATCAAAATATAATCCTTCATTGTGAAGCATTGTATCCCACACATGTTACTTATAGCCCATAATAGCACACCATAGCTACTTAGCCATTAAGTTTACTTAATCTAGAAGGAGGGTTTGTATCTTCTAACATATAATGCATGCCTTGTTGCCTAACGGTTTAGTCAAAGGCCTGGTATTGACTTCACAAAGATATTCAATCCTGTCATCAACCCTGTAACAATCTCGTTGTTCCTCAGCATTGCTTTATCTCACCACTGGCCAATCTGACAACTTAACATTGATAATGCCTTTTTAAATGGCACACTCAATGAAGAAGTATACATAACTCAACCTCAATGGCTCATTGACACAAATAGAGCTCAACATGTTTGTCGATTGCGAAAAGTACTCTGCAAGCTAAAACAAGCACCATGAGCATGGGATAAGGAGCTTAAATAATTTCTCTTTCAGCTTGGGTTTCATAATTCACTATCTGATACATCAATGTTTCATAATGTATGTATTGGTATATGTTGATGACATAGTTTACACTGACAATAATACTAATCTTTTTTCTCAGTTTGTAACTCAATTGTCCCACCGATTTTTCTTAAAAGATATGGGCACATTACATTATTTGACGTTCTTTCTACATCATCTGGTTTATTCTTATTTCAAAGTAAATACATCAAGGAAATGTTAAACAAAACCAAAATGATTGAAGCAAAGGAAGTTAACACACCTATGGCATCTTCTACAAGTCTCCCCGTGCATGATGGCTCAAGAGTAACCGATGTAACTAATTACAGAAAGGTTGTTGGCAATATACAATATCGATCTCTCACTCACATGACCAAATATTGCATACTTCATCAATAAATTGTCTCAATTCATGCATAGTCCTTCAGAAAATCATTGGATTGCAATAATATGGGTACTACGAAACCTTAAAGCCCCCTTGTCTTTTGGTCTGTATTTGAAAAAAGGATACGCCACTATTGGTGCATGCGTTTTCTAACCCTAACTGGGTAGGTAATTAAGATGACAAAACCTCCACAACGGAATACATTGTTTTTCTTGGTGCAAATCCAATCTCTTGGTCATCAAAGAAACAAAAGTCCATATCGAGATCTTCCACTGCAGCAGAGTATAGAGTGCTGCAAATACTATGTTTGAAGTTTACTGAATTGTATCTATTGTGGTAAATTTTTAAGTGATTGTTGAGTATCAAGACAGCAAATTAAGAAAGCAATTATTAAAATTAATGAAAAAGCAGCAAGTAGGTAATCAAAGATTATAAAGAACAAGGATCATGACTTCACCACTATTACTCATATTTAGTCCTAATGCAATATAGATTCATAGGTTAACCCCCCTAAATGACTAAAATTTGATTCCTCAATGCATTCTTATCTAGCAAGCACAGTGTATTTAATTATCCCCATATAAATACTGAAATTTACGTCCTAAGACATGCAAACTCAATAAGACCTTGTTAAAGTTGTCACTAAGGCATGCAATATTCCTATAAACATGTATTTCATTATCTTTCCATAATTATATCCCTTATTCCTAAGCCAATATAAATACTAAATCAATCCACATTTTCATGGAAGCATTAAGAACTATAATGAAATATTAACCTTTAAACATGAATCAAACTAAATATGCATTAAAAACTAAATACTTATAATCGGGTTACATCAAAATCCTCATAGAAATATTAGTTACACATGATTTCTAAATTATCCATCAAACAATAAAGAAATATCATAGATTAAATAGCAAGAAAATAAAGAGAAAATGAATCAAATCCAATAGTTGATGGCTACTAGAATTCATCCTTCAAACTTCAATCATTGGCTTCTTCAAACTATGATCAAGGTAGCAAGTTTGACTCCTCCAATGGCTTCGCCGAACCTCCTTGTACCTTGCTTTGTGTAGCACAACTTTGCTATGAATTAACTAATAGAAACTGAACAAAACCCTAAGAGAAATTTTTTGCTGTCGTGAGGAAGAGAGAAGAGGGAGAGGTCATGCGGCAAAGGAGAGGAAAGGGCTGCTGAAGAGATTATGAGATTTTTTAGCCTTCAAGGTACTCATCTATTTATAGGAAAGGTTTAGGAGAGGTTTAACCCTAAGGTACCTCCAAAACCTAAAGAATATAGGAGATAGCATGCAAAGCACAATACCAACTCCTACATTCTCAACATGGCCGGCCACACCAAGGGTAAGGATGTATTTGTGTCTCATGTTCACACTAGGGATAGAGATACTTTCCTTGTATTGTTAGGAATCATTATCAATCTCTAATTTCCCTTCTTTTTATCCCAAATATTATTCCAATTAAAATAATTAGAATAACCTGACCTTCCATATGTCATGTGATGTGGCAAATTCTGACACATTGCTGATATGTGGTGATTGGCACTCCAATCACAATGCTAGTCCTAGTAAGCATAAAACTTTCCTTTTTTATCTTCAATGATCCTCAGGTAGATTTCAAGTACACTTTGGGTGACCAAATGAACTCAGAATCCAGTTATTTTTGTTACACAAGTTATTTATGTGTCTTAGCTTTCCAGGAATGTATTGATCGCATACTTTGGACATCAGTAAGACACTAAAATCCTCATTTTCCCGAAACAGTGTAAATCTGCCACAAACTGATGAATTTGTAAATCAAACTGGAACTGATTGGTCAAACCATTTGCAATAAAACTTTTCAGTATTAAAACCCATTGAATCAGGAATCATTAGCAACTAGAATCGTACAAAAATTCTAAGTGTGGCTCTAGATATGATTTTCTCAGTAAAGGTTGCGCAAAAATACGGTAATTCCAGCATTTGTCTTTCTTTTACTAAAAATAGAAAAATACAGTAATTAAGTATTTTTCATTAACAATTAATTATAAACTAGCTCAAATTCAATATAAAAAGTGGCATAAAAACATTAACATTTTATGCCTATCAGTATCACTTTTCGATGAGTTAAAAATTAAGCACCCGAGCTCTCCATCTATATATTGTGACAAAATTGGAGCTTACCTATTTATATGCAATTCCAGTTTATCATTCCAAGATAAAGCATGCCTCCACCAATTACCATTTTGTAAGTAATATGGTCTCCAATGGCTCTGTAAGTGTGTCTCATGTTTCAAGCAATGACATCAACTTGCTAAGTCTCTAACCATATCATGCATTGTCAAGCAAACTGCTCGTCCAACTCATTTCCAAGATTGTTGTCTTGCCAAGACCCCAAATCTTAAGGGGTCATAATAATAAGAAGGAATAGTTTGTTATACAGTACCAAGATTTTAGCTTTTTGTTAAGTTCATGTATATATATCCAAGTGTTTATAGTTGTTTGTAGCATAGTATATATATATATATATATTAATTTTCAATCAAATGAAAGATACCTTTCCGTCTTATGTAGTAAATTGAACAAGGGCTCTTTCCATTGCCACCAAGTTTCCTTGTTTTTGGGTGTCTCCTTTTTACCTTTATGCTTAACGCTTCTCATACGCCTTGTATAAATTTATACATGACCAAATAACATGTTATGAACTCATATAAAAACTTTCTGGTTAGGATCTTCTCTATTAGATCTAGTTTATAATGGGTGAACCTGTTAAGACACGATAAGCTAGCAAGTCATTAATGGTTGAACCAATTTGACTAATTATAAAGGGTATTTAAGTAATGTTATGAAAAGATAAATAAAATGTTTTGATGACTAATGGAAGGTAGAAAATATATATATATAATTAATAATTCTCACATTAGGATATATAAAAGCATTTGGGTTTTATGATAAGGTTCACTTTGCTCTCTTAAGATATTTAGTATTGTAATAGACTCATATATATAAACCCCAAATAAATCTAATAATAAAAAACTGATGGAAAATCCATCAAAATGTCTTTATAGGAGACTGACTCATATATATATATATATATGTATGTATATAGAACTATTATTTTTTTGTTATTGTTTTATTTCTAACTTGTGGTATAATTTAATTTTGGTTTAGGCTCTATGAGATTGAGACTTCGCTACATAATGGTGGTGCACTGGTGGTGATCAAAATAAATAATTTGATGAAAATTGATATATTCTTGCTTTGTTAGATTGTAAAAATTGTCTACTTTTTTGTTTAGTTATATTTTGATGAGGATTTGAAATATTTTAATATGGATTGAGAATGATGATGTGTTTGTAATAGCAAGATCCAATTTTATTTTTTGAAAATATGATTTGGATGTTTAGTTTCTTACTTTTGTATTAATATTTTATGTTCGTGTGCTAATTTTTTAATGAATTATTTTTTTCAGTTTATGTATAATTTTTAAAAACAGAGACAAATTATTTATTTAAAGTTACAACACATATTCAACTTAAAATTGTAAATTTACTTAACGTATTAATGGATTATACGATAATTTGATAAACGATATTGGTTTACGATTGCAACACACATAATAGAGGTGTCATTTGGTAACATGGTTGAATTTTCGTTTTAGAATTTTTTTAAATTTTTTTTATCTACCTAATTGTGTAATTTGCTTTTATCAAGTAGTAGTTAAGTTTTTTCGGCATCTACCTAAACTAAAAAGTTAAACGAAGTTAAAAAGAACATAAACACCAAATTGAACAATACAACTTCAAGTTGTGTTGTTGTTTTATGTTTTTTTTTTCTCTCTCTATTTTATACAAGTCTGTAGTTGTTTAAGATATCTAACAAACTAGAACTACTATTAGATAACACTTGACATAAGCAAATTACACGAAATAGGTACGAAGGAAAAAAATAACTATGTTACCAAACGAAACTTTAACGGATCATATTTTGGTGAAAATGTTTTAGACATGAATATGACATCTTGGCCAGCCTATTTTTCAGCCATCATTCCTTTTGAAAATTGTATAATATCTTGTTTGTATCATACAATGATGTATGTTGGAAAGTTTTTGGATGTTGTTAATGATTGAAAGATATCACATTGTTCTTTGGCTGACAAGACCGACAAAGAGTACCTTCTAAGATTCCTGAGGAGGCCTTGCTTGCGGATGATTCCACAAGATTCTCTATTGGTTACCCAATAAAGCTATCCTAAAAAAGGGGGTTTATTCAACAAGAGATTGAATACAATTTTTAAAAATGCATGAAATCAGGAAAATACAATAATATGACCAAAGTGCAAAAGCATAGAATAATAAGTCTCAGTCGTACATCTAAGCCAACTACAGTGTGGGTCATAAAATAAAGGTTTGACTATAAGTCTCAAGATAAACTGAGATTTTCAACATAAAAGGTAATAGGTCTGGTCCATATATAAATAAAAGTATGAAAAGTAGATATTTTTTTAAGAAAGTAAATTTAGAACAATATGAATACATATAAAGATAGAACGCAGAGCAACGAGAGCGAGGAAGAAGTGTGCGTCAATGCCAGTGAGACCTAAGGGAATGAATTTAAAACACAAAAGTAAAATATAAGAATATCCCAGCGAATGCCTGATATCTAGAAAATAGTCATGTACAATTAAATAATTTCTACCAAACATTTAATAAAATCCATTATTTTCCTTACAAATATATATTTTTAATAACCAAAGCAATTGATCAATTTAACAACCATAAATTTAGTTAAAACATTTTAAATAACAATTCATCAATCTTGTTACCAACCATATGAAAAATCTCATAAAATTTATAATATTCGTAAAATCATTTATATCAACAACAAATGCCCACGAGATGTATAAATCATAAAATATACTAAATCCAAATAATATTTGTACCACATAATATACCAACGTGTTAGGGATACTCAACATCGTGATGACATCTTAACGCGTATGGGAGAGAAAATACTCATATCAACCTTTTTAGCCTCCCAAAAAGTGTTGAGGCAGAAATCTCATCATCTCTCTCTCGACACGTGTCCACAGTAAAGGATGGCTAAGTAAGCAAGCATATAAATACCATCATCATTAGTACTATGTGGCACTATCGCCCAACCTCATTTCCAAATATTTTCATATTTAAAACGATTTTATCCATTCATAGTTTAACTTAAATATACTTTATTAATCACAAATTATTAATCACGGATTTTATAACTATTAAATGTACAATACAAATCATTTATTTGTCCTATTTTTTTATCCATGTTCCTCTACAATCATCACAAACAAACTTCTTCATAATCTTCACCAACTTCAATATGATCATTTGGCAAACTCAAAGCAAATGGAGAGTGAACCATAGCATCATCTAAAAATGAACCATAATTGTCATTGTAGTGAGGGGGACTTAAAATGACAAACCACTGTGATTTGCTAGGATCATCAACATCAAAAACTTATATTGCTTGTGAAGCCAAAATAAAGGGTTCAAATTTGTGGCAAAGTTTTTGTAAGTTGACACATGTGAAGCCCAATTCATCAACAGTTGCACCATATTTTTTGTCTACCCAATCACATTTGAACACTGGAATTCGAAACTTGATTTAATCAACATCCCAGATTTCAACCAAAGTACCATAGAATGCAAAATCACGAGTGACTGGAATATCATCATTCGCACTTGTATACTCCATTGTCTTTGCAACTAAACTTACTCCATTATTTTGGGTAACGCGCTTATTATCTCGTTCCATAGTATGAAACCGATACCCATTAATATTGAATCCTAAATATTATATCACATCAAATTGCAGTCCCAATGCTAACCACTTCAAAGTTTCAGACACTTTATTTTTTCCTTCATTCAGCTCCTTTAGAATCCATTAAAATGCTTTATAAAGTCAAAAAAAATGTTCATATTTATATACAAATATATATATAGAGAGAGAAAGAAATAACAACTTACTTGATCTCTAAACCATTTGATAAAGGTCCAATTTTGCTCATTTTGGAACCACTTTGGTTTTTTAAATTTGTTACAGTTATCTGACCTCAGGGCATTCATATGCTCTCTGCAACATGCCACATTGTTAACAAAGTGAGTATTGTAACCTTAATAAAATAATTATAGTAACACTGTAACTTACTCTAAGTAAGGTTGCACTTCGGCTGTATTCGAAAGTATATAAAAATGAACTTGCTCCCAAAGTTCTCGATCAATTTTCACGTTCTTCCCACCCTTTAAGGGATAACCAGCATCTCCATCCATACATTGCTGTTCATACTGACCGGGTGGGTTCCCTATTGATGACAAATCTTTCTCATACTCGCTGCAAAACTCTATGGCTTCTTCAGCAATGTAATTCTCAGCAATGCAACATTTTGGTCGATTGTGATTTCTGACAAATCCCTTTAACACTTTCATGTATCTATCAAATGGATACATCCATCAAAAGTAAATCGGACCACACAATCTAACTTCTCATACTAAACGTATAGTCAGATGGATCATTTTATCAAAAAACGATGGAGGAAATATTTTTTCCAACAGACACAATGTTGTTACAATCTCAGTTTGGATAATGTCCAAATTCGCAACTTATATCTCTTTTTTGCAAATAGAATTGAAGTAGAAACAAAATATCATAATTGCATACCTTACATCCTTAGGAAGAAATGATCTGATCGCAACAGGAAGCAATTGCTGCATCAATGTATGACAATCGTGCGATTTCATACCATTCAATCTTAAATCTTTCATCGAAACAACATTTCTAAAATTTGATGAATAACCATCCAGAACTTTTAAATCAACTAAACACTTGCAAAATTTCATTTTCTCTTCCTTAGACAAAGTATAGCAAGCAGGTGGAAGATAAGTCCTTTTCTCTTCCACCATAGGTGCTAAATCTTTTCTCAAACCCAATTCTACCAAATCCAATCGAGCCTTAAGTCCATCCTTTGTCTTCCCAGGAATGTTAAATAAAGTTCCAACGATACTCTCACATACATTTTTCTCAATGTACATGACATCTAGATTATGTCTTACATATAATAATTTCCAATATTCAAGCTAAAAAATATGGATTTCTTTTTCCAAGCATATCTATCAACAATGGATCATTTACATTTATTCCCATTTCCAAACGTCATATCATCAAGTTTCTTAAGGATCTGTTCTCCTGTCATGGGTAAAGGGGTTGCACGAAACTCTTGCAAACTGTTAAAAGCCTTCTTTTACTTTCGAAATGGATGATGACTACAAAGGAATCTTCTATGTCCACAATAACTCATTTTCATCCCATGTTTCATACTTTGGACATAAGTCTCTTCACTACAAATCGGACAAGCGAAATCACCTTTGACGGCATGACCAGACAAGTTACCATATGCTGGAAAATCATTTATAGTCCACAATAATATTGCCTTCATTGTGAAGTATTGTTTCATATAGGCATTCCAAGTGTCAACGCCTTCAACCCACAACTTTTTCAGATCATCAACCAATGGCTGTAAATAAACATCAATGCATTCACCTGGTTGGTGTGGTCTAGAAATTAACATACTCAACATTATAAACTTCCGTTCCATACACATCCATGGTGGAAGATTATATGTAACTGTTAGTACTAGCCAACAACTGTATTTACTACTCATATGCTTGTTTGGGTTAATTCCATCTCCTACAATTCCAAGTCGTAAGTTCCTAGATTCATTCCCAAACTCAAGCCATAATTGATCAACCAGCTTCCACGATGGAGAATCTGCAGGATGCCTCAACTTTCCAACTTCAACCTCCTTCTCATTTGCATGCCAAGTTAAATTTTTTGTCGTTACAACACTTTGAAACATCCTTTGAAAATGGGGTATGGGTGGAAATACCATAACACTTTTCCTGGAACCTTAACACGCTTACTTCCATCATCATTGGACTTCCATCTAGATTCTCCACACATAGGACAAGATTCAAGCTCTTCATATTGTTTTCTATACAAAATACAATTTTTCGGGCAACAATGTATTTTCTCATAATTCATCTCCAGTGCAGTCAACGTTTTTTTCACAACATACATAGACTCTGGGATAACATTATCAACCGGCAACATTTCGCGCAATAATTTCAACAATTCAGAAAAACTTTTGTCAGAAAATCCATATTTTGATTTCAAGTTGTACAGTTTTACCAAAGTTGATAATTTGGTAAATTTTGTACAACCTATACAAGGATTTTTCTACATCCTCCAACAAACTTTTAAATGTATCTGGATTATATATAAAATTGTCACAGGCATCATACATCATGTCAATGTTATTGCCAACAACATCTTCATCATCTTCATCTATGTTCTCTTCCAAAGCTTCTCCATGCATAATCCATCTACGGTAACTTGTATCAAATCTTTTAAAATACACATGTCCTTTAACTTCTTCAACAGTGCGAATGTATAAATTTCCACATTCCAAACAAGGACATGGAATTTTACCATCACTATTCATACCCTTCTCACTAAATTTTGTAAAATTATTCAAACCATCCTCAAATGCTTTTGTTCTTCTATCCATTGTTATCCATGATTTATCCATCTTTATATAAACCTACGCAAAATTAATATATGACATAATATTTTTATATCTAGTAAAAATAAATATAAACTATTACAATATACTACATAATATTTTTATATTAACTAATTAAATTATGTTTATATTTTAAAAATCCATAGATGAGTCGTGGATGGTTATTCACATTGTGCGTCGTCTTTGCATATATATATATATATATATTAGTAATTCACATTAAATTAATAACATACATGCATGAACTACATATTATTATGACGGACCAAAGTCCGTCGTTTTTGCATATATATACATAAGTTCGACACTAATTATATATATATACTATAATTTAGTGGGCCCGTCGTAATAATTAACATACATGCACATTGACGGACAAAATCTATAAATAAGCAAATTTATATCAACTCATCTATATGCATAAATATTTATACTTACAAATTGAGCTACCAAAGCTCAAAACCACAACCACCGACACCATAAATCTGCAGCTACACACGGCTATGAACCCGCAATCAAAACTTCCACCAAATATCGAATACGCCTCTCACAGTTCAAAACAACCACCACCCACATACAATAAACCACCACCGAAGACTATAATGTTTAAAAAACACAAACAAACATAAAAAAAAATTTAAAAAAAAAATCAGTCAAAATCTTACATCAATCACTACAAAAACAGCCCAAAGAATCAGAAAATCACCACCAAAATACTCTATAAATGCATAAATTCCGAACCTAAAAGACTTAAAATCAATCATAAAAAAACTTCTAATGAAACTAAAGTTCAAAGAATAACTTACATATAGCAAAATAACAAGATTGTAGCTTGTTTTTTAGACAAATATTGAAGAAATTGGTTTCGGTCCAAGGGGAAACAGTGTGGCGCCGTCAAGGGTGTTTCAAATGTAGAGGAAATGAAGAAGAAAATGAATAGGAACCCTATTAAATCAAGCGAAACGGCACCGTTTTAACATTTAGAAGATGAAACAACGACGCGCATTATGTGTCATGTAAGTATCCATGATGCACAATGTGCGTCGTCTTAAGTATCATCCACGATGCACTTTGTGTGTCGTGTGAAGTGAAACGGCGTCGTATTTTTATCCTAAATGACGACGTTTTACTAGTTTTTATTTGTTTATATCCTAAAGAATGATGCACATTGTGCATCGTCTTAAGTAGTATCCACGACGACGCACAATGTGCGTCATCTTAAGTATCATCCACAACGCACTTTGTGCATCGTGTGAAGTGTATTTTTATCCTAAACGATGTCGTTTTACTAGTTTTATTACATACGACGGTCAAAGACCGTCGTTGTTTATGGTTTTAGACAACGTTCTTTGACCGTCGTATTAAGTCGCCACGGTGGCGCCACATAGATCTTATATATTTTATATTAACATCTATGACAACGGTTTGATAAAGTATGTCGTTGTTACTTAATTTAAGACGACGTTTTATCAAATGTCCGTCATCTTTGTGTAAATAATTTTTAATCAATAAATATTTTCTAAATGTGAGTCGTCTTTAATATTTAAGACGACGTTACCTTTCATTGATCAAAGTTATTCAACTTATGATTTCCCATGTTTAATAATCAAGTAATGATAAAGCAAGAAAGAGAAAAAGGAGAAGGGCTAGTCTTATTTCCCCAGCACCAAGGAATATGAATTTGTGTTCAGCAACAGTCACCAATCAACTTTAACTCTGCAACATCTCCTACAACAACAATAAATGATGTTCCCTCTATAGGTCAATTTTCGAAAGAGAGTTGGACCTATGAAGCATAGCGTCGGAGGTGAACGGGCCCATAAATTCCATAGTCGAATGGAAGTCAGACCGTGACTTGGTTGGGCAAGAAGTTGAACGACACTCTTTGAACAAGCGCAATGGAGCCAAACTGCTAATTTGGCCCGAACAAGACTTTCTCAAACAAGAATACAAGTGAACCGATGGACAAGTGAACTGGCCAGAGATAGGGGAAAAGCCCATATAAGAAACAAGCGCTAACAAGAATATAAGTGCAAAAATCCCAAAAAGGCCCTAGAGACAAGAAGAATCGCAAAGACCTTAGTAATAAATAAATAAATAAAATTAAAAAAAAGGCAATAAAGAGAGAAAAAAGGGAGGCAATTTTTATGAGACTTTCCAAGTCTTTAACCATTGGGAAAATGGGGCTTGTTAATTCCATTCAAGTTCGAATATTCTTTGTTGTGACAAGGAAAATAACTATTAATTATTGGAAAAACAAGCATCACCAGTTTTTTTCTTTTTTGTGAGATTGTACTATTAATTTTTCTTTATATTTGAGAGGAAACTACTGTTCAATTACATATAGGAGATCATTTCAAAATCTACCTAAAGTACAAGTTAGAGAAAGGATAATTCATTGAACACCCAAATTACGAAGTTCATAAGAGATACCCCTAGAGAGTCAGAATGCAATGATGGGCAAGGTATGCCAATAAAACAAAAATTCGTATGCCAACATCTCATAGCCTTGTGGTCAAGTTACCTGAAAAGGTCTCTTTGCTCCTGGTTCGAGTGTCGGTACAACATAAATAAACAAAAATTTGTATTCATCAAAAGTAAAAAAGAAAAAGGTACGAAAATGAAAAAGCAATGATGAAAAGAAGTCTAAAGCCTAATTTTGAGGATTTTCCAAATAATATTAATAGTTGTTTCTTTTACCAAAGCATTTTTCCAAATGGGTTACTCTATCAAACTTGGGATGCTAATTCATTTATTGATAGCCGAGGGATTTATGAAAGGAACACAAGTACAAACATTTGAAGAAATCACAGTAATTTATATGAATATTCTCATTTAAAAATATTAGGTACAATAAGTGAATTGAAGATTGATGGCCAAGTTAGAAGTTGCAAAGTTTCAGACCTTTTCCATGAGCTTATTGTTTCAATGTCTAGGAAATGGAGTTTTCTCACAGTTCCACAACTCAACAGTACAGAATGTTCAAGTGAGAAAGTTCTACACCTTTCATAACACATATTGCAAAATTGAGGCAACATCATTGGAAAGTTTTTTCGAGAATTTCAAATTGTTGAAGGTTCTAGATTTGCAACATTCACTACATCTCTTAAGATGTAGACCAACTTGTTCTCTTAAGATGTTTAAACTTTACTTATACACTAGTTCAAAATGTTCGATGGTGCATTGAAAAGCTATCATATTTGGAAACCTTGAATCTAAAGCATACCAAAGGAGATTTATAAACTCTACAGAGTGCGTCATCATCTCGTCTCTCACTATGATGGGGAGGAACGAGGAGTGGAGATTTATGCACATGACAAATTTATCTTTGTTAGAAGAGTTGTCACTTGTTAAGGTAAACAATTAGACAAGTATAGAAAACATGGGAAATTTGAAATCCTGAAGAAATTGAGGCTGGTTGGTAATCTCCAAAAAGAACTAGGACTCGGTAAGAATTTGTGAAAATCCATTCAGAAAATGAGGCTCGAAATAATGTGAAGCATGTTGAGTCATTGAAGCTTTTCCAAGTCTAATGGAGCTTGAAATGATTGTCCTAAGCCCTAAAAGGTTAACCCAATAGAGAGGAGTAACCCGAGCCTCTTATATACCCTTTAGGATCTCCAAGTTTAGCCAATGTGGAATTTTGTTTGCACATCTCTAACAGTCGTCCATTCAAAGTAAGGACCACATGTCATTTTTCTAGCACCTCCTCAAACCGATAACACCTTTCATCTCCATCTTGTAAATAGGTCTCCAATGCGGCTATGGAGGCTCACCGTGAGCTTCATAGCATGGCCTCCTCCATGGGAAAAGTAGCATGGAGGTCCCAATTGTTCACCACCTCGTCACAAAATTTTTATTATCAAGTTTCGACCGCCGACCATGTGGTTACTCTTCACCATCGCAGTCAACCATAAGGGTCCTCCACCATTCGATTCACCTTGGAGTTCATTTTGTGCATACACATGACTTAATCTGGATTCCAACTCTGATATTACTTATTGAGGCTTGGGGTTCCACCCTAAAAGGTTAACCCAATAAGAGAACTAATACAAGTCTCTTATATACCTTTTATAATCCCAAAGTTTAACGAATATAGAACTTTGTTTGCACATCTATAACAGGTTGATTACTACACAAGGAAAGAATTGGTAGTCAAACTTGGCAAGTTCAAAAACCTCAAAAGATTGCATATTAAAGAATTTTCTAAGCTGGGTGAGTTGGTGGTGGAGAATTATGCAGTTACCATTAATAAATAATCTTAATTTGATTATCATCAATCCTAATTTGAATTATAAATAAATCAAAGTTGGAATATAAAATTTAAACTCAATAATTAATCGTTAATATCAACAACCTTCTGTTTATATTTTAAAAAATTATAGTTTTTTTTCGTTTCTTGTTTCATTCACAATTTGTTAGATTTATGTCGCTCATACCGTTTATAAAAATAATACTTGAAATTTTTAAAATTTAAATAACTAAATTGTAGTTTGTGCAAAGTTCATAAGATTTAGACTGAACACATATTAGAAACGTTGTTGATATTTGATCCAGTTCATATCTTTGTTGAACTAGAATATTTGTTGAAATAAGTCATAGATTGAACCTTCCTCATTAAAATTAAAATTGAATAAATGATAATAATTTAAATCATACTCTTTTAACATTAATTTATTATGATTTTTCCTAAAATAAAATTCAACAATATTTTTAGGGCTTATTTACACTTATGTCATTTACCTTTGGGGTGTGAGACACTTTCCCTTTTAACTTTTAAAATTGGCGGCTATGTCCCATATTTACTTTAAACATTGTTTCAATACCTTTTACCATTTTTAATTGTTAAACAATGTCATTTTTTTTCCATGTGCCTTTTATGTCCAACACTAATATGAGTAGTTTTATATTTCTTGCTTCATCTAACTCTTTCTCCATTTAAAGGCTCGAAAAAATAAAAAATCGAAAGGGAAAGAGAAGAGCAATTAAGATGTTGAAAAATCAAAAGAAAATCTAAAAATTTTGTCTTGTAAAAATGATTTTTAGTCTAATATCTGATAATAAGAATTAGAAAGAAAATATGTATAGATATAAATAAATGTTTTTTTGAGAGATGAAATGAAAAACGATCATAAAATTGATATTTACACTTTCTTTCTTTCTTTTTTCTTTTCGAATTAACATGCCAAAGAAATTTGTTACACCAATAAATACACAGGAAAAAATACAATAAATCTGACATATATCAAAGTACCAAACACCTCCCTAACAACCCTTCCTTTCATTCATTCCAATATAAGCCCACTAGTCTTTGCCTTCCAACCCAAAAAATACAAAAGAATTAGTTTGCACTAAAAATATCAAAAGAATCACATAATCACACCCCCTTCCCAATCAGTTAAAGCTAGAAAAGAAAACCTTTAATTTTTTTTTTTCTCTCTCTCTTTCAAAACCACAAATGCACATGTTCTTTCCTGCGTTCCAATCATACAATCTCTGAGTGGTCCCTTCTTAAAAGGTAAACGCATCACGTGACAGCACAGATAGCAGCAGACAGAGAACACCTAATACCTTTCCCACCCAGAAATGTGACTGTTTGCTAGTGTGCTCTTACATGGTCAAGTGGCTAATGAAAGTCTTACTATTTCCTAAAAAAGAAAAAGAAAAAAATGACCCAACACACTGATGGGTCACATTTTGTACATTAAGTACCCTAAAGATGTGTGGGAATAGTTATATATATAAACTCTCCCTAAAAATATCATGCAAAAGCTTGTTGAAATCCAAACAACCAAATAATTAAGTTGGCTGCACTTATAAAATGGCTAAAATCATCGTAGAAGATGATTTTTCTAATGTAACCCCAGAAATTTAAAGTTTTTTTTTTTTATTTTCTTGCTTGTCCGCTGGGTGATGAGATTTAATTAGGCATTTGACCATACTAGAGAAGAGATCTGTGTTAGGAAGCATTGAGAAGCTGCTCTTTTTCAGTAGAAGCTTTGATATTGTCCCTGGTTGGTGTTGGTGGTTGTGTAGCATTTTCCATCTTCTTGATGCTCTGCTGGTGATATGCTTGCCTCAGTCTCTCTATTTCCCTCTTCAGTGCTTCTTGATGAGCTGCATTTGTTACAATAGCACAATATATGTGTTTGAGCTAATAATGTTACAACTAAAAATATCGAAATGATACACAGCTATATGTTTACAATATTGCATAAGTTCATGTATAGTCATACCTTCCTCCTAGCTAGGTAATGTTTATTAATTCTATGAAAATCATATATATACACACACACCCACACACAATATATATAGATACTAAATAATGATATGGGGAATCACATTCTTAATTTACAATGTCCTACCATTTAAAGTAACTTATTTTGGTCATTTAATTATCATTATTTTTTTATCCACTAGCCATATTCATACACTAGTAGATCGAGTACAGAAGGCCTCACATGATGCACTCTTAGCTAGCATGTGATGGTTCTTAGGGTCACTTCTTTGCATTGAATGTTGGTAGATCAAATGAAATTTTTTTTTTTAAATAATAGAAATTAATTTGAGATATCAACATGAAAGAGGAAACTAAAATGGCAGGACCCCATATCATTTATTGTATTTCATCTGTTAGATAGTTTGTTGGTTGACGTCTTATATAGCTGGCTTTTTTTTTTAATTATTATTATTATTATTTTTTTGACTCTATATATTTTATCAAAATATATATATCCATAAACATTTTTATCTATTCTCATCAACAAATAGATACATAAGTAGCATATATAATTTCCTTTGAATATTCAAAGTTCTTTATAAGTAGTATATTGATTGCAACTCCTTGTTATATATTATTACTGCATGGTTAGCAATAATACTTACCGTCTTTGAAAATCTTATCCTGCGCCAAGGCTGCGATTCTTTGTTTAAGAGCACTGTTGTCCACATTTAAAAGCAATCTCTGATGGTCTAGAAAAGCAACTCGCGGTGATAATACGGAAATTTCAGCCTTCAAAAGCCAAAACAAATTAAAAATTATCAGCCATTCATTCAGATCACCCCATTTTATAAGAATAAAAATTGAAGCAAAATTCAGTTTAAGAAAACATGAAATTAAGGTCTCAAACCTACTTGTAAGGAAGTGACACTGCGTTCGAGCTCTGATATGTATTGTAGCTTCCGGACCCGTGATCTCTGTGCAGATTGTCTGTTTGCCAATATTCTAATTTGCATATACACATAAAAACAAATTCAGAATATGGAAATCAGCAGCAAATTCCTCTTATATATTAATACAAAGAACATAAGAATAATTGGGGCTTAAGAAAAAAAAAAAAGAATTAATACACAATTTGATCGGCCGATTATTGTTATTATTTTTGTTGGTATTATGTTCATGCAAATGAAGTTTTGTTTAAAATAAATATAAACTATACATAAAATAGGTGAAAAAAAGAAGCTAATTGGCCATGCTCTTGTTTTATTCACGTGCCATTACATTTAAGCAAAAATGTGGGTTAATTTGAATGAATACCTCTTGACCCGTTTAGGATCAATATTTGTCCGATCATTGTATGCGTTCGTTGCTGCTGCATTATTGGCTCCTTGTGTTTCGGAATCGCATTGGCTATCCACCTCATCAGATTCATTCTTGAGCTGCTGCTGATGATGATGATGATGATGATGATGATGATGCTGATGCTTATTCGGATCATGATCAGGCTGCGTTTCTTTCTCATCGTTGGTGCTGTTATGATCAGACGGCGTGGAAGGGTTGGAGGAGGAGACGGTGGGGGCAACCCCCATGGAGATCTCATCGTTAAACATAGACAAGAATTGCTCATCGTCGAACCTATCAAACTCATGATTATTATTCCCTCCGGACACAGGAACTCCAGCTGGCACTCCACCCGTTCCCCGGCACTCATCCAGCATGGGCGCCTCCAGGAACGTGATCGAGTCGCTCACCGATCTCCGGTGCGACCCTCGTCTCGCCGTCGAGAAGTCGAGGAATTCGTCGACCCAAGAAGGGTTCGCAATGGCGGCAGCATTGTTGGGGACATTGCTATTCAGTCCAAAGCTTGCAAAAGAGGAATGCATCTTTTGGTGGTGCGAGAAATCTGACCAACTGGGTGACATGTTTGGGATTTTGGGAGGTAATTGTGCCATGGCACACAATTTTTTGTACGGAAGGAAGAAGGACAAAAAAAAAGAACACCCCAAAGAGAGAAGAACAAAAGAAATAATTCCACACACAACGATCACAACCAACTAATTAAAATGGACAATTTAAATCTCTATATTTCAATGATGCTTCGTAGACATATGTGGAATCAGAGAGACTGAAAACAAGGTAATGTTAAAGAAAAGAAAGCTACGAAGAACAACATATTTTTGATGATCCTGACAGCTTTCTTTTCTGTTGTTGTAATGAAGCAAAAAATGTGTTCAAAATTCCCAATTATACCAGAATGTGTATAATCATATATGTGTATATGTGAGAGTGGGGTCACATGGGAAGGGTATTGGACAGCTATCGACAGCTGGAGAGAGAGAGAGAGAGAGGAGGTTGTGACTCAACGGTATTACTGGAAAGTCGCCTCCAAGTAGTTTATTAAGTAAAAGGAATCAGCCACCACGTGCCCTTGTGGCCGTCCCTCTAGTGGGATCACCTTATAATAATAGTATAATCATTTTACCACCCTAGATTAGCTAAAGAGATCATTATTATTATTTGTGATCCTATGTGTCTCACCTCCACCTGCATCCTCAATTTTTTCTTTTTCTACTTTTAACTTTCTGTATTGCCAATTATTCAACAATCCAACTTTGTTTTCTTCAAGGCTATGGAGTTTAACTGATCGATCTTATCGCTATGGATAAGAGGTCAACAGTTTCAAAATTTAACTATAAATTATGCTAGAAGAGATTTATCAATTGTAATAAATGTTATTATAGAGTAATGCTAAAGGTATTTAATAAATCTACTAATATGTATACTAAGTATAGTGTTTCAATATAACATATTTATTGAAAGTGAACTAATAAAATATTGACACATTGCACATAATATACATCTTGTTATATTTATTTGTTATCTTTATGATTATTCGTCATCGTTACATTATTAGTTTATATTTATTTATTTTATTATTTAAATAGTTCATTTATACATATTTAAAATATATTAATTTTCAACCAATAAAATAATAACATGCCACTATACTATATAATATTGGCAGATATTTTGATGGATTAGTTGGTATTTCAGCATTTCACTTTAATTAATATATTTATAAATGAATAATACTATAATACGTCCAAATACATCTATCAAAATGTATATTGAGTACAATATGTCAATATTTGATTGGTTTATGTTTAGTTTATATTTTCAATTGATGTAATCATTATCTATTTTGTTTTTTAGTTTCACATTCTTTCTTTCTTTCTTTTTTTCTTTCTTTTTTCTGTTTTTCAAACACCGCGTAAAATGAAATAGAAACTAATGTACTAAAATTATGAACACATAGAATATGGCTACTATTAGATGTAAACTATTTCAAGATGACATTATCCTTTAAAATTTAAATTTCTAGAAGGTTGGTGAATTTGGAGTGGCAAAGGATAAAAATAAATATTTGCCGAAATTGGTAGAAATTGTTTGGATAAGATTTATATACAAATTTGATTTCCCAATATCTATCTCCCAATTTATAATAATACAAAACATAATGATGTAACTATTTAAGAATTGCCACATTATTTTTTTGGCAATAATAATTGCCACATTTCCAATTAGGTTTACAGTTTTAAAATCATTAATTGAGGTATATACCATCCATTTAACTTGTCAACATTACTATGTTGCACATTATAAGTTGAGAAGAATAATGTTAAAAGTACCAATTAAATATATTTACCAAGATGTAAACCGTGTCATATGTTAATATTTGATTGACTCCAAGCATTCACTTATGCATAACTAGCTTATATAATATATTGAGAAAGAAAAAAAATATTGACACATGACACTTGATATACATCAATGGTATTTGGTACCTCTAGAATAATTCAAAAAAATATGTTTCCTAGAGGACAACTCTATGTATATGTATAAAGAACAGTATTTTTATTTTGTCTATCAATTTACCAATTATGTATTTTTTACTAATAAAATTAATTATTAAATTAATGTACGTATATATATATCATAAAATTAAAAAATTTGAGAATTATTTTATTTTATTTTATTTTGTGTAGTATGTATGGTAATTCTTGATAAATTTATCATAAAAAAAATTACATTATTTGACTAAAAGAAAACAAGAATTCAATGAAAATGCAAGAAATGTTTGTAATTTGATGCAAGTGTAAAACATATCATAATTTGGATGGAAAAATACGTATGAGCACTTTTGGTTGCATTTATATTGCTTTAACACTTTCTTAAGCATTTATTTTATATTAATAATAAAATTAATAAATACATAATTCATTATGAAAATGTTTTTAAAACTCCAATCAATTAGAAGTGCCAAAGAAAATGCTAAAAGAAGAGATAAATTGCAACAAATACCATAGTCAAAGGACAAAAATACCAACAACAAAAATAGATAAGAGATAAAAATGCCAAACACCTCCCTATTAGCATTATCAATTGCTTAAAAAGTTAAGATTTAAAGGTGTATAAAGTATATATGAGTCCATACAAGGTTTATTTTACTCTCATTGAGTTTTAGTATTTCACTATACTTATATAGTATACAAATATATATTTAAATATTAACTCTTGAAGCAATTTAACCGTTAATGAAAAAGGTCTTAATTGTTTTATCATCAAAATGTTATGACAGGAGAATAACTATATAGTGTAATATAATATAAACATATGTATACACACACAAAACTAATCTCTAGTTTCTAGTTTATCCTCAAAAACATGTTAATATGGATGTCCAAATCACTTAATAATCTCTTTTTAATTTAATTTTTTTTAGTTATCTTCCCTAACCCACTTGGTTTTCAAACTTATCCTTTGATTATTTTTTTTCAAATTAAAAATATAATACGGGAAAGTGACAAATAGGCGTAGCCAATTAAAAAAAGTGTGTAGGTCCCATTTAGAATGTCAACATCATTTTTTCTTACACCATTGAGTTGTGGCAAGTATTAGAGCATCTACAATGGCTCTTTCTATTTCTCAAAAGTTACTGTCATATAAGATAAATAGACAAACTAATTTAAAAATCTTTTTCAATAGCTCTGTCTAAATAGTCTGTTAAGCTGATGTGGCATAAAAAAAATAGAAAATGTCTAAAAGACTGTCTACTTCTAGAGGGTCTGTTAGACAGTCTAATTCATTAATTATTTTTATTTTTATTAATTTTGGTTAACTTTTAGATCTATTTTAATTTGTTTTGAACACAACCACTGAAAATAACTTTTAGATAGACATTGTCTATTAAATAGACATTGTGCCACATAAGCAGAAAGACTTCTATTTTTTTGCCACATAGACTCTAGTGGAAATAACCATTGGAGATGCTCTTAGTGGCAACAAATGCAAACCTGAAGCCAGGGATGTAATCATATGTAAATTTAAAGAGCGACTTATAATAATTTTTATTAAGCGAACTTCGATAGTACAATGAAACTTTATTAATATTAAAATAAATATACAGTGAATTAGAGGGACATAATGAGCCTTACCCTATAATATGCATCAACCAACCATATTTCAGAAAACAAAAACGAAATAAAAAAAAAAAGAAACAATGGAAAATCAATAACATACTAGTTAAGTCGCTATTTTCGATCCTTCAAAAAATCAAACTTATCAATTATAAAATCTAAGTTTATACCATCAGCAAGCTCTCTCTAAATATAGTCAATCATAAGGGTTGCTAGAAATTCATTATCTATGTTATTGCGGATAGATGTATTTATAAGTTCATTCTTCGAAAAACTCATTTTGTTGTTGCTATGGAAATTGAAAGAGTCAGCACAAGACGAATATCATCCTATCAATCAAGAAATAATATATTGACTCTTTTGTTTCAACCAATAATTGACACAAATGAGAAAGAGAAGCTATATTCTGAATTTGTGGATATTTGATTACTTCATACTTGTAATGATCTAATTGTCTCCTCAAATCTTGTATATCATAGTCAATAAAATCTTAAGGATAGAATTTCTTAGCTAGTATGCAATAGAGAATGATTTGAAGCCACAATAGGATTTAATGCATTGCTAAGGGTAAGGAGTTCTTTTGTTTTCTATGTGAATCTATTATACAAACTTCATCAGCTAAATAATTATTACAGCATTGAATTTAGTAAAATGATAGTAATCTTCCACAGTAATATTATTTTTCTATTGACAATAACGTCTTGTACCTTCCATGTAACAATCACTAAGATCATACACATAAATACCATAATTTTTACAAAGTGATTTTTTTTTTTTTTTTGGATTAGACTTGAAAAGTAAATTAATAATAACAATATTTTTTCATGGTGGGCTTGAGCCTACCCTTGCCCAATGGATGTTCCGCACTTGCCCGAGGCTCACCTTAAGCCAAAAGTTTTGCATTTTAACTAGCTAATCATGTTTTGTTCACCTACTTAAATTTTGACAAGCTTAAGTTTGAGGTATTTATAATGCTTGAAAAGCTCAAAGGGCTTGAAGAGCTTAAGCACTATCCCATGTATCCCAACCTAATTGGTGACATGTGTCATGACATGAGTGGTTACTTCACAATGAAGCTTATCGCTATGATTGGCTCTCATTTTACACATGTATGAAGACATGAATAAGGCTTCGTTCATCCCAAAGTTGGCACACACAAGGATAAGAGAGAAGCTTGCTTTTCTTCACACAATAGGGAAACTAAAGAGCAATTTTTACCACGAAATAACTTCACCTCCACCATGTAATCGGCCATGCTACTTTTTGTAAGAAAATGTAAGCTTTTATAAGAGCTATTGTGAGCTACTAAAGCATTGTTATGTACTTTAATATTAGTTTTAATTATGTAAAAGCTTGCTACAAAACAAAGCAAAAAAAATAGCCAACATTGTATATATGTGTTGAGCTTAGTATGTAATATGTGAAAGTAAGCTTGTATTTTTAGTTTTGTTGAATTAGAGAAAAAATAATTGTTCTCATCTCAAAACACTTGTTTCTTATATTTGTTTTCCGTCATTTAGAGTATGTTGTAAGCCAACGGAAATTGAGACAATAAAACAAACATTTCAAAGTATGTTTCTTTTGCAAAATCAAAACAAAGAACAAGAGAGCTTACCCGTGAAAACCTACCATCTCACACTATTTTTGTGTGTTCCATGCAAGGCTGAACAGCTATTTCCTTCAGAGTTGTATCAAAGAAATATATGATATTTGAAAACAACTTATGAGAATTTTTTCTTAAAGATAGTGTTAGCAAAAAGCGAGAGAGAAAGAGTCACCTACTCATTAAACCGTCCTCCACCTTGTTCAAACAAGTCATCTTCTTGTTAATTCACTTTCACCACCTTATTCAAATGGCCTCTGCACATTTTTCTATACAGGCACAACCCATTTTCAATGGTGAGAATTATCCCATATGGGCCATCAAAATGAAACTTACCTTAAAGCTTTTAACCTATGGGAAATCACTCAAATTGATTTGAACATCAATAAATGAAACAAAATCCCACAAAAGCTTAAGTATGAAAAGCATAGTGAAAAGGTGGCAAAGGAGTTAAAGCACTTTCTACCACACATGCTTCTATCATCGACACCTTCTCCACAAGGTTTATGACATGCTCAACTCCACATTATGGTTGGAGCAAATTAGAAAAAGAGTTCCAAGGCAATATGAAATCAAAACAAATGCAAGTTTTTAGCCCAAGAAGAAAGTTCGTGACACTCAAAATGAGTGATGATGAACCTTTGCAGGAGTTTCCATACAGAATCCTCAAAATAGTTAATCAAAAATGTATTATTGGAGAGAAGCTACCAGACAAAAGAATTGTTGAAAAGGTATTAATTTTTTTACCAGAGAAGTTCAAATCTAAGATTTCTTTTGTTGAAGAAAAAAGAGATATATTCTATGGAACTTGTAAATGCTCTCAAAGCCACCGAGCAAAGAATATCCATGAGGCTACAAATAAAATGAGCTGCTAACTAAGATGCCCATCTAGCAAAATAAAAAGGAAATGTTGTCTCTACAAAATAACTAATGAAGAGGTTCAAAAAGAGCAAGGAGAATACAAACCATGGAGAAAAAAATTAGATAAAGACCTTGCTTCCATTGCAAAAGAGAAGGACATAAAAAAAAAAGGTATGGTGATTTAGACCAAATGTTCAATGTATAATTTGTAATCAATTTCTTCATGTAGTATGCAAATAGAAAGAACCTACACATATGGCACACCCAACTGATAAGGAGCCTACCAATTACAACAACCATGATGCTCAAGAAACACCTAAATGTACCTCCATTATAAATGTTGACTTGTGTTACATGACAAGCCAAAAAAAAAAAAGGCTTCTATGCTTGATTGTGATTGCAATTATGTCAAATGTTTAGCAAAGAACTTGAACAAACAAGTTGCACAAATCAAGATTAAGGTGGATATCTTCATCAAAGCAAAAAACAAAAAATGTGTGATGAGTAAGAAACAAAAGACATATGTTATAACAAATATCAAATATCAAGTAATCTAAAGGATGTACTACAACAAAATAGAGATCTCAAAACTTGGAAGAAAGAAAAATGTATGCCTCTTTTTTTTTTAATATGTCAAAAAGAAGGTCATTCAGCCAAAACTTGTTATTATAGACTCAATGTACGTTGTAGATATTGCAACTATCTTGGCCATATTGAAAATATATGAAAGGTGAATAAATACCAAAGCCAAGAAAGAAAAGAGATACTATATTCATTAGATGAATTCAAGGACTGCAACTACAATAGTATATGGATCCTTGAAAATGGATGCTCAAACCATATGTCTAGTGATGAAAGATTTTTTTATAACTTGGACAAAAGCAAAACAGCTAACATCAAGCTAGCAAATGGTACACTAGTAAAGAGACACGACATAGAAGATATTCAAATGAATACTTCAACATGTATAAAAAAAATCTCAAAAGTTATATTAGTATATGATTTGATAGAAAATCTTATTAGTGTTAGTAAATTGATTGGAGAGAATTACACTTTAATATTCTTAAAGGACCATATTTGGTCCTGCTAGAAGTGAAATGATCAATGTCTTCTTGAAAAATAAAATTTTTACCGAGGACATGAGTAGAAATTCTGTAGATGATATGAAGGATTCATTTGATAACAAACTAGACAAAATTAAAAAAAAAAAAAAAAAAAAAAAAAAAAAAAAAAAAAAAAAAAAAAAAAAAAAAAGACAAGAGCATGTTCCTCGCAACAAATATAAAAAGGAAAGTTGCAAAGGAATTATTGTTTTATTAAAATTTCAAATATGTGTTACCATTAAGCGTGCCAAGGAAAATTATGTTGGAGTTATAGAAAGTGTTAGAGGCAACAAAGCTCACCTTAAGCCAACAATTTTGCATTTTAATTACGCTGATCATGTTTTGTTCACCTACTTAACTTATAAAATTTTTAAGGAGCTTAAGTTTTGAGGTGCTTTAGGAGCTTAAGATGCTTGAGTAGCCTAAGTTGCTTGAGGAGCTTAAGCACCATTTCATATGTCAAAACTTACTGGTGACATGTGTCACGACACACTACAAGAAAAAAAAGGTCTTATTAGATGACCATCAGAAAGCTTAATATGACGTGGTTTCAATGTAACATCATATGAAATATTAAATATGACATTATTAGATGAGAATTGATTTTGAGAAAGTTAAGATGACGTACTAAGATTTTTTGTCGCATAAATCTTTGATAAGATACAACGTTTTTAAATTTTCATCGTATAAAATTAACATGTATAACACATGGCGCCAACGTATAACACCAACAAGTATAACACGTGGTGCCACGTCTCACACCAAATGTAGCATGTCACACTTTATGTGCACACATGGTAGAAACATGTCATAAAATATAAAACCTAGCTAATGTGGAAAGGACGATGCACATGGTGCGTCACATTTGGTCAAGTTTATGCGACATTCTATATGCACCGCATTACACACCAAATAGCCACCATTTTCTCTTTAAGAACGTGCCAAAATCCTTATCCTCCCTCTTCCCTATTTATCCAAAAATCTCTCGCCACTCTTCCTACACTCGTATCATCTCTTGTTAGCTTTAGTTTGGGTTTTCTCTTGCCGCAATTCATCATTCCTTTCTTCCACCACTTATTTACCTCTTTTTCTTTTTCCACTGTAAGATTTACTTTTCAATATCTTTTCTCGAGCTGCTTTTCCCTCAAAACATAATAAGTATGACTGTTTGAACAACAAATTTCTATCTCAATCGAAGAGTTATGCTCAGAAAGACGAGGATAATGACGCTCTACAATTATTACAGTGGGAACCCAAAAATTTCACCCAAAAGGTCATGTTGTAAGTCTCTTTCTACCATTTGTTTTCTCTTTCTCTGGTCTTAGGGTTTGAATTTCAATTCCCTTTTCAATTTTTTGTTTTTCTTCATTTTAAGATTTTAGGTTTTATTTAGCACACTTTCACTTTGAATTCCCAAGAACCAAAGATGGTTTGGGTCAAGGACATATATTTGGCTTGATTCATAGAGAAAGTTCTCGACTATTTTTCCAAGCAACTTCAAGTTCATACTACTTCCATAAAGGTGGAAAGTCATCCCAATCACTTTGTTCTCAAATTACAACAGTTAGTGTCTAGTAGCAAAAAATTGTTTTTGTTTTTGTTTTGTTTTTTATTTTATTTTATGATTTTTAGTAATGTGAGATATGGAGTTTGGGAACTACACAATTTTCTTCATCTTCTTGGAGCATAATAAAAAGTTATTATGTTTATAGAACAGAAGATTCATCAAAACTTAAACAATGCACCTCTCAATCTCACATCCTTATGGTACACATCAAGGTTGAATTTTTCTTTTGCTGCATTGCTATTATATCATAAGTATATCTTGATTAATTTATATATATGTAACCTGGTGTAAATTTTCTCAAAAATGACAAATTTTGCATTTTTTTTGTGTGAATCTGGTGTCCTACTTACTCTCTCCAATGTATAGATCTACCTTATTTGTTATGTTACGCTTTATGGGATTTATATCCTGCATTAGTTTCAATTACTTAAGACGTCAATCAAATTTTGTCAGCAGGAGTTCAAGAATTGAGTCAGATAACTTATGTATTTATTAATGTTATCTTAGCTAGTGAATTAGTTAATTTCATTTTCTTATGCTTGGATTATGATGGCTTTAAACAATAGATAAACATTGCAATCTACAAAAAAGTTAATTTTTTCTTTTCCATTGTTTGTGTGTTTGCCTTGCTATCTTCTGAATTAGTTTTTCGAATATATTGGAAATTCATTTGTAAGATGATGGATATTGGGAATAGTTTTTTATCTTTGTTTTTGTTAGGATGGTAACTTTTGTTGTTAATATGTTCACTTTGTTCTCTTTTCTTAATTGACAATAATGTTGGAGCTTATATAAGAGTTGAATTGTCTAAGCCATGTGTGTTGATTTACTGCTGCTATATTTTTTAGCTTAATTAAAGTCATCATAACATTAGAATTTAATTGACCTTATTGTTAGGGTATGACATGCGGATAAACTAGTTTGAGGAGTGCCATGTGAAAAAAAAATAGAGATATAAAGTATATGAGGGGAAAATATGAGAAAAGTTTATACTAAAAATTAGTATTGAGGTTAACGCTTGCTTTACTCTCTGATGCTGAGTTTCAGCTCTCTACAGCCTTCTCAACTTTCATCTCAAACTTAAAGAAAGCCTTGAAAATAGCGAGCAGCTTGAGCACAAAATCCTTTCTTCAATATCTCTATTCAATTTCAGTAAAATCTCATGTAAGCCACACCTATATTTCAAAAAAAAAATTCCTTAACAACTTTTACATAACAAAGAAAATTAAGGAAAATTAAGTTGATTTTACCTTAATCTGTGTTTATTATGAGCTTAACAGATTCTCCCTTTTATACATGTTGTAGATTGTTGAGTGCTTATAACTACAACTACAGAAGATATAGCTGATTCTCTAAATAGACTTGTTGAATTAACATGGACTGCAAAACTTCTCCAAACCATTATTTGGGGAAGATCTTTAATCCCATGCAATATGAAATTTTTTTAAGGCATTTATGCTTGCTTAAAGAAAAAATTTAAGTTGGTTTAGCATTGCAAGTGAATTAATGTTTATATATAGGTGAAACTTTTACATTTGGTATAGTGGTCAAATTTTTCTATAGAACTTTCTTTCTTTTCTGTTTTAACTTATTTGGTTAGCTAAAAATGTTACAAGAGCTAGCTAGAGAGGCATTGTGTCCACTTACACAAGATAATCAAGCAATATATATAGAAATTTGTATATATGCAAGTCTAATTTATTATATTGTGTTTCCAACATTTTACCCCTATTATATTCCTATGATACACAAAGGCCTGACCAAAATAACAAAACAAAACTCCATTAACAAAACTATAATATTCCATGTTGATTATACTTGAGCGTCGCATAAAAGGGTTGAAAAAGATATACATTATGTTTTTTGTATGTCTTATTTCGTTTGAATGCCATGTAGGGTGGGTATATATGATGTTCTTTGCCATGTTGGCGCAATCATGACATCGAGTATATAAGATGTTCTTTGAGTGTCTTATTTAGTTTGACTGCCATGTGGAATCCTTGTCACATGCATATTTAATGCGACGAATTTGTGAGTTGTATTTAATATTGATACAATTTTTGTGTCGGTTGCATTAGGTATGGACTTTATACGATGATGAATGATAGGATGATCTCAAGTTGTCGTATAAAGCCTTTTATATGGTGTCTTTTGAGCGTCGTGTATGACATTTTTTGTTGTTGTCACATGAGTTGTTACTTCACCATGAAGCTTAGCTATGTGATTGGATCTCATCTTGGACATGCATGAAAACATGAATGAGGCTTGCAAAAGTTGGTGCACACAAGGCGAATGGAGGATCTTGTGTTCACACATAGGGCAACTAGGAGGCAAGCTTCTCCATGAAGCAATCTCTCCTCCTTTAACCATATAATTGATTATGCTACTTTGTATAAGAAAATGCAAGCTTTTGTAAGACATATTGTAAGCTACTACAACATTGTTGTAATGTACTCTAATGTACGTTTAATTATGTAATTGCTTGCTTCAAAGTGAAGCAAAGTATATAGCTAACACTATATGAATATGTGTTTGAGCTTAGTTTGTAATATACGCATGTATGCTTGTTATTTCACTTTTGTTGAATCAAAAAACAAACAATTGTTCTCATCTCAAAACACTTGTTTCTTATTTTTTCCATCATTCAGAGTGTGTAGTAAGCCAAAGAAAATTGAGAGAAAGAAAAACAATCAGTGTGTTTGTTTTGCAAAATCGTAATCGAGAACAAGAAAGCTTACCTGAGAAAACCAAAATTCTCAAATCTTCTATTTCTTTTATGTTCCTTGAAAGGTTGAACAAAATAAATCTTTAAGAACTATTCCCAAAAGATCAATTGTGTGTGTGTGTGTGGGGGGGGGGGGGGGGGGAGAATTTTCAAGTCAAGACCTTTCTTATCAGTTGTTACATTGCTTCAAAAGTTAAAATTTAAAGATATATTTGTGAATTTCTATGAGTCCATGCAGGTTCAATTTATCCTCTTAAGATTTTAATATTTCATTTGACTCAACCCTTAAAATAATATAAAGACTAAAATAAATTGAAGGCCTTGACAAGAGAATAATTTTATGAGTATATATATATATACAATTTGAATTTAGTGGGAATGTCAGGCCTCAAGAATTTAGACCAAACATGAACTATAAACTAGATAAAAGCAGAAAAAAGTTTGTACTAATTTTGTCATTTAAAATAAATATAAAATTTGCTTCTTATTTTCATTGAACCAAAACTTATTTTGTAAATGGAGGAGACTTTATACAAATTTGGTCAGAGTCCCATATTTTTTGGACATTCCAAAATTTGCTGTTAATATCACCTTTAAATATCCACGTCTACAATGTGCAACTTAGTAGCCAAATTTACAATTTAGATTTATATTGAAGTGGTTGAAACTTTGAGTTTGTTTCTTTCCACTCCATTATTATCTACACAATTCATAATATGTCTTTGTGCCTCGAGGGTGCATTGCAAAATGAAAAATATAATGACCTGTATATTTTTACTGAAATTTTTCAATTTTGATTGAGGTTTAACCGAGTTGACCTAGAATAGGTCTAAGTTTGACTTTTCTCAAAAAGTAATTTTGGCCTCGACCATATCAACAATGAGTAGAACTCGTCAATATGGATTTGTAGATTAGCAGCATGCCCAATTTAGAGTTGCAGTTTGAAAGATATGGTCAAGCATACTTTTAAAGTTATTTTCAAATTAGTTGGGAATATGGTGCCAAACTAGAGAAAACTAACTAAACTTGTACTTTTTATTGTATTTGTCCAATAGTTAATATTACTTACCACTTTTTGTTTTTTATATTGATACTTAAGTTATTATTTATTATTATTTTAATTAAAATAAAATTATTTTAATATTATTGGTTTTAAGTTGAAAAAATCTGATCGGGCAAGGGAAAAGGACCAACCATTATCCCTCTGGTCTAAGCTTACTTGAGTAATAGCTCCCCTTGCTGCCCAATTTTGCTTCAGTGTGCTTCAGCTGGAGATGAAAGTATGTCTTATTCTACATTCCTTGTGTTTTATTTTTGCTATAAAATTTGTGATGTAATGAGATTATATCTCTAGGTGTTGTTTGAGAATTGTTTGGTTTTATCCATGCGCACCAAAAATTTAATGAGGCATCCATTGATTTTTTAATTTAAATTGATACATGGGGTGTGCTGGAGATTGTTTATTGGACTAAATGGAAACAGTTTGTCTTGTAGATTGGATTCGAAACCCCTTGCAAATCGAGGAAAATTGAGAAACCAATGGTTGAATATTTTTGAGCTTAGGTGTTGGTTTTCGGGTGAAATTTTGCCAAATTGATCTCCCGGTGACATCAGCAACGTTGTGATGAAATCAATGGTACCAAAATCGCCTAAAATGGTGTCCAAAATTGTGAGATTCTAGCGAGTTATGGATTCGTGACCCGTTTTACAAAGAACCAGGTCAACTTGTAAACCTGATTCAAGCTGGAAGATGGACTGAACAACTTGTCATTTGGCCCAATGCTAGGCAAAATGATGTTATTTTGGTGAATTGACGTTTGGCCAAGGAATTGACCAAACGACAATGTTTTTTTTAGCTAACTTTAGCAATGCTGATGTCAGCTCGCTAACATCATAAATCTGAACTTTTTGAAAGTATATATGTTTTAATATTTTTTTCTAAATTTAATGTTGTAAAATTATCTTCATTTATAAGTTATAATAGATTTGATTTTTCATAAAATTGTTTAATCTGAAAAAATATATGATGTATATATATATTCATTTAAATGTGGAATTATAAAGCAAAATCAAATATTTAATTATATGATTATTTTATTTCATTTTTATTACATATTTAACGCATTATAACTACTATGAGATTGATTTTTTAATCATTGAAGATTTTGAGAAATTTTTTTTTTGTTTTATTTTATTTTATTTTTTTCAATTTTACAACATCTTGGGGGCTTAATTGAAAATAAAGAAAGATTTAGATAATTTTTGTAATTTTTTTTTAAATTTGGAATTTTGAAAATTAACTTTTGATTTATTTAGATTATAGTTTTTGAGAAATTGTTATATTTGGATTCAAAAACGATATTGAAAATTTAAGTTGTTTGGAAAATGGATTTTAAAAAGTAATTCAAGAGGTAGACTCGTTCGAGATTAGATTATTTGATCAATGATCAAATAATCCCCTGTGTGATTTCGATGATGATGGTTCTAATTACTTCATGGAAAATGGATTTGAGATTATGATCAAAGATTGATATATGGACGTACAACACAATACTAATGAGTATTTATTATTATTGAGCTGATTGCACACTTGATATACCATACTGTGCTATGCTCACATGATGATAGAGAGATGATGACGTCACGTAACTAGAGAGATATGATAACGATATTGCTAAAAACGCTTTAGAATGCTGGAGCATTGTGATGAGCTGACACCCCTTCCCCTCACCTTGTGATGTCCATTTCATTGGTGGAACTGGATACAAAATTTGATGTCAATGAATATGGTCAAAGTTTTAAATGATTTATGAGATTGGAGCAATTGATCATGGGATGATTCAAATATTTCCATGATTTATTCAGGATACTGAATTTCTACTACTCAAACATTTTTGGGGTAACTCATGGGTTTGCAAAATGTTTATAAACGAGGAACCTTTCAAAAGAGAGACAATAATGCCTTGAGAGAAAAGAATTTCAAATACTTGACCTTGTATTTTCCCAAATATTTAAACACTTATTAAGATATTAATTATTTCATTGTGTTTATTTTTTGAACCTACTCCCCAAGTCCTAGGTGAAGATCAAGCATTTACCATAGGCATTGTCATCTTCGCACCTTCACCTCCGCTGCAACGAAGTGTTTATTTTTATTTACCTTGTAATTTTTCCTTACTATTTCTCACACTGTATTAATTTGTTTTGCATTCTCACTCACATTCAAGACGACTCTAATATGCTACTCTACACTTAATTTTTTTTTATTTTATATTTTTTGTATATTGATTGCCTATAATATTACTGTTATTTACATTTACATGCATTCCTTGTTTTGTATTATTGTATTATTTTGTGAACAAATCTTCCTTTAGATGATGGTTTATTGGATGTCATGGAGGGATTTTGGTGGAGTCTTCCTTAAATAGGCCTATTTGGAAAATTCAGAAGGGATTTTCTGGGCTAGTTCTGTTAGAAAATTATGGAATTCATGAAGAAATTCATCTCGAAATTGATTCAATGAACATACAAATAAATGACTCTTGAATTCTGACCCTTTTTCAAAATGTATATTCCAATCATCTAGCACATATTCATGTAACATTCAGATACACAATGCCTCAACTTTTCAGATCTACTAATTGTGTATGACTCTTCTCATCAGTGTAGTTTGTGCAACCGTACTTTGTAGGCATACAAAGTAACTTTTTTCAAAAAACTCTAAAAGGAATTATGCAACAACTTTAGGTGTTTCCCATTGTATAACAACTAAGCTTGCAATGAAACAATGATACTTGTGACTCGATGCATTTGCCTTCTATAGATGATAAGATAATGAAACATTGTAGTCTCTATATACTTTTTTCCCCATTCATTGCATTAAATTGAAATCCTCTAAGTAAGCGGTACTTCAAACTTTGGTAATCAAATATTCACCATATGAATAGTAACATCAAATCTTGAATGGAAAGATAATTGCAACCAACATTATATCATGTGTAGGGTAATTTTGCTCAAGACTCTTCAGTTGTCACAAACTGTAAGCTATAACTCTTTCGTGATGTAGAGAAACAAACCATGCTTTCTCAAGATGCATCATAATAAACTGCATAAGGTTTCCCTTCTTCTAAAGTGATGAGAATTGGACAAGTCGTCATCATCTTCTTTATCTCAACAAACAGCTATTCATATGCATCACTCCATTTGAATTTGACTTCCAATACTTGTTAAGAGATCACACAAAATTGCACGAGCGAGTGATTCATTATAAGTAGCGAATGAAGCATACCGTGCCTAGTAACATACTTGAATCCAATACCAATAAGTGAATGTCATTCCACCCACATTTAATATTAATAATAACAACAACAACAACAATAACAATTATAATAATAAGTAAATCCTACAAGTCAATAGTCAACCAACTTCATGGAAAATGTTAAATTTTGACACATATATCGATAACGAACTCAAAGGACATCATCCATTGTGAAACACAATACTTACACAAATATGCAAACACAACAAAACATCAATGTCATAATTTTAAAATTATATATTTCTTTTTTAAAGAAAGAGTTTGGAAAAGAAAATTAATTTTTAAATAAAGTTGTAATAAATCTATAATTTTTATCTTTTATTTTAGTTACACTTTTTTCTAGTTTTAATTACCCAAATTTTTAATTAAAAATTTCAGCTATTAGCAAAATAATGTTTTATTTTATTTTAAAGTGCTAATAAAAAATAAAATAATGACATAATCATATTTGTTTTTTTTGTTGTGTTAATATTTAATTATTTACCATTTTCATTATTGTCCTTGTTATTCGTAATAATTATGATTTTATATTTTCCTATAGATACAAATAACTTTGTGATTAACTATCATCATCATCGTTAAATAAAAATATTACACTTAAGTAAAGAAGGAACTTGGCAGCAGCAAAAGTGAAGATGCAAACGATAGTGATGCTTAAGGTAATATTTGATGACCTTTAGTTTCGACTCTGGTTACAAGATTAAAACATAAAAATAGTAAGGAAAAGAATATCTTAGTAAGAGCTTTAAGATTTAGAAAAATTAGGCGATCGAGTCTTTAAAATTATTTCTCTCAACACCTCACTATCTCTCTTTTGAAAAGTTTTCTATTTAAAAATATTTCATAAGCCTAGTAGTTATTCCAAAGATATTTGAGTAATTAAAATCCAATATAGGTGTAAAATCATAATTTTAAAACTTTCTTAATAAATCATGAAAATAATATGTCATCATGATCAGTGAATCCAATCTAAGAAATTCTTGAAAACTCTAATCAAAATCATCAACGTCAAATCATACCTCCATCTCCATAAGTTAAAACACATAAAACCATCAAATTCAAAACTTAAAACATTTTTTAATAAATGTAGGGGATTAGTTGATCATTACTTGATCAAATAATCAAGTCACAATTCAATCATTTAATAATTACCATCTCATCACTTTAATCTCAACTTCGTCATTGGATATTATATAATAAACCATTTAAAAGTCTAATCGGCATAAAATCCTTCATCAAATTATAATCATCCTCAACACTATCCTCAACAATGGAAATCATATAAAATCAAATCCAACATCTAGTGTAAAATCCATCACCATCAAACCTTTGTGTTCAACACTATATATTGATGTATCATGAAATATTTAGCGTCCTGATAACATCACAAGGTAGGGAGAGGGGGGTGTCATCTCATCACAACGCTCTAAAGTCCCAAAAGCTTTGTAGCAGTATCCTTATCATTTCTCTCTTGTCACTTGACCATAATAGAGGATTACCAGTAAATAAATAAATATATATTCTCTCATATCATATATATCATTGGTATATCATACACCTATAAAAGAAATCTTGAAAACCATATATTGTCTAAAGAACCACACGATATATGGTATTATCAAATGACCTTTAGCATCCTAAGACCTTACATGACATAAGGGAGAGGGATGTCAATTCAACATGACACCTCAGCGTCCGAAAGATGTTGTGTAAGGATCCTCATAATTTCTCTCTCTCTCATTATGTGACTATAGTAGATGATGGCATATCAAGCGCATGTATCTCAATCATCTCAATAATCTTGATAGTATCGGTACTATGTGATACATCAGTAAACCAAGTCTTTGGTCATCACCACAAATCTATTTCCCATGAATAATTTAAAACCATAATCAACACTGTCACCACCATTATCAAAATCAAACAGGGGTTATTTAATCACAGCATGATCAAATAGTCAAATCTCAAATGAGTTAATCTCAAAAAACTTTTAACAAATTAAATTTTTAAAAATTATTTTCAAGTACAAATAGTATAAAACTAAATTTTCAAAAATTCTAATTTTTGGAAAGTACATAAAGCACGTAAATCTTTCATTATTTGTAATTTGATCCTTAAATGTTGTAAAATTGCACAAATGTCTGGCCTTTTTAAATACCTCCATATTTTACAAATTTAAATCTTATATCATAAATATGAAAATAAAAATTTAGTAATTAATCATATATAATAATATACATGATCATACATATAAAAATTTCAGTTTAAAATATATGATTATTATCGCAGCAAGTCCTTAAACTATATCGCGATTTACAATTTCATTCTAAAACTTTATTTTCTTACTTCGATCACCAAACTCACATTCATGCATCACTATAAGTTCTTTACAATGTTTTCATCCAATATGAGCATTAAAATGCATGTTCCAAACATAGGAGGCCAATTTTAGGGGGGCAAAATTTGTAATTTCACACCATATGAGGATGAATATCCATACTAACACATCTTCTCACTCTCTTTCTAACATCAAATGGTGCCATTTTGGACAATCCAAAAGGCATGCTGTTTGGCTTTCCATCAAGCTTTAGCCGGGTCAATTTGACTTGTTTTCTCTGTACTGAGTCACGTGACCTGGGCTATATACCCGCCAGAATCTCATGATTTTGATCACCATTTCCGTCCAACTAGTCCCAAGAAGTTATACACAAAATAAGAAAGCGTAGAGGGAAGAATGGTCTTATGATGCTCAAAGTGGATTTGAAGAATGCTTATGACCTGTTGGAATGGGATTTTGTTGAGAAAGCTTTAAATGCTTGGGGTTTTTCAGTGGATGTTCAGCAGGCAAGGCAATCCTTTGTCTCCTTAACTGTAACACCACACACTCTCTCTAACCAATATTGTCTCCAATTTAGACACCGCACTTCAGACGGTATGGAGTTTTTGGTCAAACTTCCCAGGGGGTCACCCATTCTAGGAATGCCCCCACTGGAGCACGCTTAACCCCATAGTTCTTCCAACTCTAAAGCCAAACGCTCTGAAAAGGCCTTGGTTGTTAAGAGAGTGCTAACTTTACATTTGAACCATTACCACATGACCCCCTTTCCACACCCGGGCGATGTGGGATTGGACACCGATCTCTGCCAGTAAGGTAGCCTGCCAGTGCCTCGCACCCGCCCACACTTACTCTGGCTATGTCAGTAAGGTAGCCTGCTAGTGCCCTTTGCACCCGCCCACACTTACTCTAGCTTTTTAGATCCGGGTCGTCACAGATTTGTCTATAGATTGTATTAAACTCAAACTCAGAATAAATGTTTTTGTTTTCCATGATTTGCAAATCAAAAAAGAGAGAGCAAGAGAGAGAAAGAAAAACTGTAGGTATATGGAGGAGAGAGAGTGTGGGAAAGGATGTCAAATGACACTTTGCCTTAAAAATTGATTGACAACATTGGAAATGACTTACAATGGTACACGGTTATATGTTTGAGCATCAAAGTGAGGAAAAACAAAATTAGGATAAAATTGTAAATTGAGATATAATTTAAGGATCTGCAGTGATAATAACTCATAGATATATATATATATATATATCCATATATATGTAAAATTGAATTTATCAAATATCGAAACTTACAAAATAATTAGGAAGATAATTTTTACAAAATAAAATCATGAGAAAAATATTTAAAAATATATTATTTTTTCAAAATTATGACTGATGTCGACATTGCTAATGTTAGCTCCCCAAAACAATATTGTTTGGCCCAGTTGATGCCAACTCCGCCAAAATGATGCCATTTTACCAAAAATGACATTGTTTGGTCCAACTGACATCACAACCAAGAAAGAAAAACCTTTAATGACCACATAATTGGTTGCTAAAAATTCTAAATTCGATTTTTGATGACAAAAATTCATTGGTTCCAAAAACAATGATATTTGGCCCAGCGAATGTCAACTCCCCCAACAATTTGTCGTTTGGCCCAACTGATGTCAGCTCCCCAAAAACGACGTTGCTTGGCCCAAATGACATCAGAGCAAGGAAAAATGGCTTTAACGATTACAAAATTCATTACTAAACCCCTGAATTCGGTCTCTAATGACGTTTACCCACCAAATTTCATTGGTCTCTCCAAAACGAGGTTGTTTGGCTCAGCTAACATATTAGCTCCTCAAAACGATGTCATTTGGCTCAGCCCTGACCTAAACAACAAGTCGTATAATTTGTATGTTTCCTTGAACCGGGTCCACGGGTCGCCCTAGTTCTCTATTACATGGCTCATGATTTTAGCCATGGCTTTCTGAAACCGGTCCTATTAAATTCGTCTTTCAATTTCCAGAGCATTCATGAGACAATTTTGGTCCAAAACCTCATGAAACACCGATATTAATCAAGCTTTCGTTTGGATATTTGAAAACTACAAAACTTTATTTCTCAAGGTATACAGACATAATCAACCAAATATTAGGCTTCTAATATGATAATCATTCATCATACAAGAATATCCAAGCTTCGATTTTGTTCAATCTCATATATTTTACAAAATTTTAGTTTTGATACACCTTGGTAAAAACCTAACTGAACCTCACATACCCATGCTCATTTGTTCATAATTTCCATAGTAATTTAAAGCATAATAAATTGAATAAACAACCACTTACCTTGATCACGGGTGCACAATGCGATCCTCATTCCAACCGCAGTCACACAAACACCAGGGGGAGGCTGAGCACGGCCTCGGTTTCAGGCAGAGAAGGTGATGACTCATGATTGGCCAGCTTTTTCCACCCAATCTGATTTTTAACATTTATATAAATAATAAATTAATAATAATATTTTATTGATTAATAATATAATATAGATAGAAGTTCGATTAGATTGTCTTATTAAAATTAGAATGCCAACTGACCTAGAAATAACTGTAAAATTTTGTATGACTATATCTTTCACATTGTAACTCAAAATTAAGTGTGCCTTCAATTTATGGATTCATATTGATGAGCTTTACACCATTGATGATGGGTCAATGCCGAATTGGTTCTAAAATAAAGTCAAACTTAGACCCGTACGGATTAACTGTTACATCAAGTGTAATATACCATTATTTTTCAACTGCTAAAATATATAGTTAAGTCATCCAATAAATAAAGAGTAAATGACACCAAATGTACCTGAACTTTGTCGCAAGTTACAAGTAGGTACCTTTTTTTTTTTTTTTTTTTTTTTTTTTTTGNTTTTTTTTTTTTTTTGCAATTTCGTATCTGAACTTGATTTTTGTTACAGCGTTAATACTTAGAGGCGATTCTTTTTAAATTCTTCCGTCAACCCGCACGTGACATTTCATGTGGTGAAAAGAAAAATGGTATATGTGGTCTTTTCACCCATTTTTTTTTCCTTGATGCTCTCATACACAATTTGCAAAGGTCAAAATTCAGGTCATTACTATTACAAGTTAATGATACAATTTTATAATTTGCATACACATAGATGAGGTCATATCCGCAACTAGATTTACAAAACTCCCAAAAATTCAAGTTAAATCATGCATTAACAACTCTATTATTAGCAAACCAAAACAAAACACCATTTACAAAACTCAGGCCAATTGTTTTCTTCCTTTATCTGCAAACCAAAGCACCATTTACTTATCAACCTTCCATACAAATTCGGCTAACAACACCTAAAACAGCAAAACCCAACAAAGAAATTAAAATGTACATTTTCATTTTTAATTTCACATAATCAATACCCAGTCCTCCTCCAATGTCAACAACCTTCATGTGGGCACCTAGAAGGACCAATTCGCAAAAGACCTTGGCGGCCTCGGATACTCCATCGGTGAGCAAAGCAGTGGTTGGGATTTGAGACCCAATATTGAAATGCAGCAAATCTTGTATGAAAACATCAAGGAAGAAGAAAGGGAGTGAAAAGACCACCTATACCTTTTTTCTATTCACCATGTGATGTGTCGCATGCGGATTGATATAGGAATTTAAACAGAATTGCCTCCAGGTATTAACGCTATAGCAAAAATCAAGTTCGGATACGAAATCGCAAAAAAAAAGGTACCTACTTGTAACTCACGATAAAGTTCAGATATCTTTAGTGTCGTTTACTTATAAATAAATTTGGTACCTTTGGTTCTATTGAAAATAATATCACGTTATTTATCACATAACTCGGTAAATATCTTGGTAAATTATATACTAATATATCATTTATAAAGTTTGAAAAAGAGATAACTAATAAATTATAGACAACCACTCAAATGGTAAAAATGGAGATTCTAGTTAAAGTGAGATTCAATCAAAAAGATAACCTTGGAAGAGAATATAACATTAACAAAGGTTATGATCTCAATTATTAGAAACCCATGTGGATAAAACCCTTTTGGGTAAGTAGTGTTTATGGATGCACTGGAGCTAACCAATTTCAATAGATAACAATGTAAAAAATTGAGGGGTTTGTAGGGTAAGTGGGACTAGTTTTGAGTTGTGGGATTGAGTTGAGCTGTACTTAAACAAAGAAGGGTTGGGGAATTTGTATAGAATCAAGTCATGCCCCCATGTGAATTGTTTCCACGCTCTAAGGTTACTCTACTTTGTCCCCAAACCATACGCACATGTAGGGGTATATGTTCCCCCTCTCTCTCTCTCTCTCTCTCTCTCTCTCTCTCTCTCTCTCTCTCTCTCTTCCATTACCTGGAATTTATGTTATTTTCATTAACAAAAGTGATTGGGGAGGCACTAATCATGATTAGGGATGTGTATTAAATATACATTTTGCCGCCTTCTATGTGAAGCAAGTGCCTGCCATTTCCAATGAAAAGCTTTGCATCTTCACGGATATACTTTCATCTTCTTCTCATATGCCATTATTTAATTATTATATCATTATTTCTTTATATCATTTCTATGTAGTTTTTATCATAGGAATTAAAGAATAAAACCATTTTCAACTGTTAACATATAATGCTTTTGATGTGGTATAAAAATATTGGAGCACTTAATTAATGTAGCTTCCAGAGATATCATCTTTCTATTTCTTTCTTCTTTTTCATTTTTTTTTCATTTTTTTTTCTTTTTTTTTTTAGAGACATTCAGATGCTTAGACACCCTTTCCTCTAAATTTTACTGGTCCTTGGCTAAAGCTACGAAGCATTTTCACGTCCAAGTATATATGAATTTTAGACTTTATATATTTTAGATTGTGATAATAAGAAGAATTATAAAATAATATTCGTAAAAAGGAAGAATTATAAAATAATATGTGTAAAAAAGAAGAATTAAAAAATATTCCATGAAAACCCATTTTTCTGTCTTTCAAGTCTTGAGTTTGAAAGCATCATACGTCTTTTCAAGATTAAAATAAGAAAGAAAGATTAGAAGGACTACCACATTGGGACAACTATGAACAGTTCAAGGTAATGTATAAGGCATGCATGCACAAAAATCTTTTTGGCCTTGTTTCGCATGACAGTTCAAAGACGCAAAGCATATGTGATTTTGTTAACAGTTGTTTTTAAGTTTTTGGTTTTTAATTTTTTTCTATTTAGTAATTATGTCTAATTCTTGTTCTTCGTATTATTATTATTTTGAAGGATGTATTGTATTTTGTTATATTTATTTTTTTAAAATTAATAAAATTATTATTTTACAGAATGTCTAATTTCTTATTTTAAATATTAGAGTTAATTAGAATTTATTTAACTACAAACTTTAAAGGGAAAAAGCATAAATACCAAATTGAAAACCATTTGAAATTATGTTTGTTTTTTTTTGCCGTTTAACTTTTTAGTTACTTATTCTAATTGATAGTAAACCTATCAAAAATTTGAATTAAACAAATTAGCCATAATCTTATTAGTAATTAATGACATATAATTAAATAGAAAAGAAAAATCATAAACTAAAAATAAAAACCAACGCGCTACGAATTGCAAATAAAAATAGGTCTCTTTTACAAAACAGAAAAATGAAACCCAACATTAATATAGCTATCACAGCTGAGAAATTATTTACCAAAATTCTTGGGCCAATACTGTGGGTGCTTAAATATAATTAGGAAAAATTTCATCCAGAATCTCTAACGTGTACTTCTATTTCACCATAAATTTTATGGTTTGAAATATTTTACATATATCTCATGCCATTATTGAAATTATGTTAAATTTAATTGCATAAGGACAAAATAATAATTGAACAGTCTTTAAAATATGAAAAGAAAAAAATTTATTCAGACTTTTTAATGTTTATTCCTATTTCACTATAAATTTTGTGGTTTGAAACATTTCACATATACTTCAAATGTAATCAAAATTCTGTTAAATTTAACTGTATAAAGACAAAATAGCAATTGAACAATTTTTAAAATATAAAAGAAATTATAATTTTTATCTTAATTCATTCGAATTGTGTAATAATAAAAAATATAAAAATAAAGGTTTTTGTTTTATAAATTAAAAGTTTTTTTTTATATATTTTGATAATTATTATTATTGGAGAAATATCCAAGATGTAGCTAAGGTTAGGAATGAAAAGCTATCAATTTCTTCATCATCATCATTTTCACTTATTTCCTTCTTCTTCATGCGGTTCTCTCTCTTTTCTTTTCTTTTCTTTTTTTTTCTTTTTCTTCTTCTTCTCCAAACTAGGTCCTTTTCTATTCTTTTAATTTTCTTGTTCTTCTCCTATCTAGGTCATCTCCTATATTTTTTTTTTCTTCTTCTCTTGGATTTTTTTTCGCATGAAGCTTCCATGACCAACTTGCCTCCACCTTTGGCAATAGATGCCACGCCTTCGTTGAAAGTTTCATTGGTAGATGTATTTCTCTTGAAAGCTGGAATGAAAAAATCTAAAAGGTTTTAGCAAAAAATATTTATTTGACTTGGTGGGTAAATGTTTGATATATGTGGCTATGGTGGGAGTACTTGATTTAGTTGAAAGTATAGGATAACAATTTGCGGATTTTGGAGTTTTTAGGACTACGATTTTATCTGGGTATTTAAGTTCCATGATTTTTGTTTGATGGATAATTGTTATTTTGGAATATCGGGAAGAAAATTGAGATAGGTTTAGGAGGTGTAGTTTGGAATGATGAAGAGAAGCTTGTGGTTAGAAAATGAGGCTCGATGCTCAGTAGCTCTGGTTAGAAGAAGAGGAAAAAAAATGAATTGTTAATTGTTAATTTTATAAAATTCGAAGATATTTATATTTTTTTATATCGCCAGCTATGAGAAAGAATATTGCATAATAAAATTTTAATAACGGCAAAGGGTATATGTGAAATGTGTCAAACCATAAAGTTTATAGTGAAATAGAAGTAAACATCTATGAAATTTTTTCAAAAATTTAATTAGAATTTGTTAATTATAAAAAAATTAAAAATATTTTTATAACTTTTTATACTGTCAACTAAAAAAAATATATTAGATAATAAAATTTTAATAATAACGTAATATATATGTGAAATATTTCAAACTATTAAATTTATAATAAAATATTAGTATCTATATAAAAAAAATTTCTATGCAATTAATTAAATCACTAAAAGACAGCAATGGCATCCAATAACTCATTCCAGTTCTGCATAGGCGCAAGAACCACGGCATTTGTGTCTGGTCATGACTAATGCCTCTAACCAAAATACCAGGTATAAAGGCATTCTTCATAAAATGCTGGATTAGATTTATGTAGATCAATATTCAATAAATATGTACTAGCGATATTTTTATACGTACTACCATAAACAATTTTGTTCGATTTGGATTTTTTATGTCAGATCCATGTTTTAATTATTTAGTTTGTTTATTAGACATTTGAAACTTTTTCTTTAGAAATTTAATTAAACTTTTAAAAAATATATTAGTTATCATGAATTAAAATGTTATTTATTATAAATTAAATATTGTATATTATAAATTAAATATTATTTATTATAAATAATATTATTTATAAAAAAAATATTATTTAAAAATAAAAGTTAATGGCATAAAACTTTTTGTGAATTTAACATCTGTTTATTGCTCCATACTTTAGTTGCACATGACAGAGAGTTTTGGCTTCGAACGCTCAATTAGTTAAATTGACTTTCTTTACCTCGGGTGAAAATGAACCTTATTATTTTATGGAATTAGATAATTTCTTTTGTACTTTTCTTGGGTAGGAATGAATGGGATTTAGACTTTCTGTATCAATATCTGTCCATCAGTTCAGTGGTAGTGGTATGAAGCAATATCATTTAAAAGATTCTTACCAAAAAAAAATATATATATCATTTAAAAGATATAAAAGAGATTCAGTACAAAAATATAAAATTACATTTTAAAATAAAAATGATATTTTATCAATATCAAATAGAAATAGGAACAGAAATCTCCATCCCAAAGTAACTTAAAAAACCGACAGGAAGGTAGGCATGTGCTGCAGTATGATATCCTCTGCCTCCTAGATTCTATCCCCTTTCATCGTTTATCTCTAGATAATTGAGCTACAACAGCATTTTAAAAAAATGCCTTAAAGACATACCCATATGGTGGGGGTAGGGGATAATTTCATGTGCAGTACTTTTTTCCTCTCATCTTCATGATTACGAGCTTTTTCATGGACAAAAATTTTCTACATTAATTTTAATCTTTTTTTTTTCTTTTTTTTCCCCTGTACGATATTGCAAGTGCGNAAAAAAAAAAAAAAAAAAAAAAAAAAAAAAAAAAAAAAAAAAAAAAAAAAAAAAAAAAGTAATAAAAAAAGATTCTTTCTGCAAAAAGCATCAACCGTATACTATAGTAGAGCCTAATTTATAGCAAGTAGTGGATATGACAGATTGATCATCGATCGCAATGGAATTTGATTATAATTCCGCCACCTAATCTCTACTCTGCAGCACTCTAACTAGTGCTTGCCTGCACAATGACTATGCACGAGCACTGCTATCTGTCACAAATCATTAAACGTTTTCAGAATTCAAAATTTTTTCTATTTTTCATTATTGATTGATAATTTTTATAAGTAGAATTGTAATTTATATAGTAAATTTTAATTAATAATATTGAATTCTATTTTATTTGTTATTTTTAAAATATTAATAAAGAAAAATGAAAATATTTTATTGTATGCAAGTCACACTAAAGATTCATAACTAATAATAAATAATGACAAATACCATTTTTTTCATTTACATCTATTTAAAAAAATATTTTTTTTTTCTTTTTTTACTACCAAAATTTATCTTTCAAGCAGAAGAACTGAAAGATGTTTGATCATAAACATATAAATAATAGTCAGACATAAAACTTTTGGTAGTGTAACGAAAAATTCTGGTTGTGTATGCAGACGTTCTCCTACCTAAAATATAACATTCAACTCCTTGTGAGAGGACGACTAAGTATTTTTATTTTTCCTAATAAATTTTTTTTTTTTAACAAGATTGGTTAGGTAGAGTGTAAATTCAGACCGTTTCAACCTAAACTATTTTGAATTGAAAAGAAAGTTCATAATAAATCAATGTTTTAAATTTTAAAGTCTTGCATCTAGCTTTATGAATATCAAATTTGGCTTCGTGCTTGATATCATATTCGCTCTTAAAACATAAACATAGGCTCAAATTTGAAAGTCAAATTTTAATTTTTTATTATTATTCCAATTAAATTAAAAATATATCTATTTTTTTACTTTTTTCTTCTTAAAATATCTTTAATAGTAAAACACTTTTTTATGATATATATGAAATATAAAATAACATGACAAACAATAAACAATTACAATTTAAAATATAATAATATTTATAGTAAATTGAATAAAAAAATTATATGGAATTAGCTAATTAGAATGGACTTTGCGTTGAACTTCAAGCCAGCTCAACAGATAGCCCAATCAGCTAAATTTTGAGTACACTAAAATTTTAAAGCTCAAATTTGGCTTAAAAAGAAATTGGACAAGCTTAGACTACGACCATAACGCACCGACTGAATTTGGACCAGATTTTTCAGACAAATTTAGTCAAATTTTAGGCTTTCTTTTTTTTCTATTTTACACCTTTACGCTTAGGTAATCAACATAACAAAGTTTATCTGAAGTAAAACTTATATAAAATTTCTCTTCAAATTATATTAGAATGCTAATTCCATGTTCAAATTCCAATTATTTTCGTGTTGGGATATTCCAACTACATGTTTTCTGCATGGACATAGGATGTCAAACCTGGCATCTCCAACTTGGGTTGCATTATGAACATGACCAATTCAGAGCCTATGTTTACTTCTCATTTTCTATCTCACCCGAAACAGTTATTTAACAAGCATTCGAATGCATTTAAACTGCGTTTTAAAAAAAAATAAAAAAATAAAATACAATAATGGAGACAAGGTTGAGACAAGGGATATGATTCGCAGCTTAAATACATTTCTATATCACCAGTCCGTCAAATGGCTCTCCACTGTTCAAACCTGCACAGGATTTAGTGATTTTGACGACTCTGCCATGCAAACTTGTAAAGCCTTGCCATGTAACATTTACTTGGGCAAGAAAAACATGAACAAACAAGAGCAGTACTACCAAAATACCTCATACATGATATAAGGGAACAAAAAAAATGCCTAAACGGATCTATTATATGTAGGCATTGTGAATAAGGAATCTACATCACCCTCCATAGCTTATTTATATTTATTCTAACTATAAAACTTGCATTCTCAGTGACATCTTGTTAAGCCAGTTATGGAGAGATTTATGATTCTAAGGCAAGCTAGCTTAGCCATTTTAGTTTTGTTGGTTTTATGGTTACCTTCAACAGCTGCTTACGATCCGAAAGTCATGAAGGAGAGATTTGAGAGTTGGCTGGCAAGATACGATCGACAATTTAAAAGTAAAGAGGAATGGGCACTTCGTTTTGGGATTTACCAGATGAATGTTCAGCTCATCGACTTTGTGAATTCTCAAAAACGTTCCTACAAACTCACTGACAACATATTTGCAGATCTGTCAAATGCAGAGTTTAGAGCCAATCGCTTGGGCTACCGAGCTGTTTGGAATCCAGCTTTAGGCTCCAGACATTGCCATCACGGGGATTCACCTGGGGAAGTGGATTGGAGAAAAAAAGGTGCCGTTACTCCAGTCAAGAATCAAGGCCAATGTGGTATACATTTTGGTTTCTATAACAATAATATCAGTCCCTAAATTTGCTTATTAAAATTTACAAACCAAGTTTCATTTGTTTATATCAAATCTTTTTTATACAGATATCATTCTTTTATTATTATTATTTTATGCTTAAGATGCTGTCACTTGGTATCCAAAATTTGATAAATTAATTCACTTCGTATTGTTGTTTAGCTGTCCACATGTTAAGCATTTTGTACAAATAACTATTCTGGCACCCACTTTTCATTTTGTTTTGTTTAGGAAAAAAATTGCTTTTTATTTCAAATTCAGTTTTGTCGAGTTTAATCACCAGCTATTTGGAAACAGTGATTTTCTCGATATGCAGTAAATAAAATAAATAAAATGTATCAAGGCTGGGGTCATCTAAAATCATACTATTTATGTTGTTTATCATTATGTTTCAACACATTCAAAGCAACAATACTTTATTGATGTTTCCATAATAAGAATACTAGTCGGAGTTCATACATGACAGTAAAGTTCTTTCCAAATTTTTCTTCCTGTCTTAAAGCAAATACTTACTAGTTCCGCGCTCTTCAAAACAGGGAGTTGTTGGGCATTCTCTGCAGTAGCAGCTGTGGAAGGCATCAACCAAATCAAAACAGGAAAATTAGTGTCTCTTTCGGAACAAGAGCTTATGGACTGTGACGTTGACAGTGGAAATGAAGGATGCAATGGTGGATACATGGATAAAGCATTTGATTTCATCAATAGCAATGGACTCACCACCGAGACTGATTATCCTTATAAAGGGACAGATTGTACCTGCAACAAAGACAAAGAGAGAGATCATGTAGTTGAAATAAGCGGACATGAGAAAGTACCTGCCAATAACGAAAAAAGTCTACAGGCAGCAGTTGCCGAACAACCTGTCTCTGTGGCAATTGATGCAGGAAGTTATGAGTTTCAACTATATTCTGAAGGTATTTTTGATGGGCCATGTGGAAAGGACCTAAATCATGGAGTTACAGCAGTCGGGTATGGAGAAGAAGATGCTAAAAAGTACTGGCTTGTGAAGAATTCATGGGGCACAGAGTGGGGTGAAGCTGGTTACATCAAAATCTCACGTGATTCAATAGATAAAGAAGGCACATGCGGCATTGCCATGGAGGCTAGCTACCCACTTAAGGCTTGATAAGTGATGAAGATTAATTGACCTTTTCTGGTTGTAGGATGATATATGTTATCTTGATACTTTACACAAAAAGCCATGTATTCTATTGGGGTAGTGAAATCAATAACATATGAAATTTATATGAAACACAAATCAAGAAGCAAGATTGTTATAAGATGGTAACTTAAAATAGAACAAAGGTTCATTCTTCATGTTAACAAATTACATCATGAATAACCCAACCAGTTTCATAGCTTTTGATCAACCAATCTCATTGCATTTTGAATTGTCTACTCCCTTTTTTCCAATATGAAACTTCACTGGAACAACATACCTATACAAGTATCAGGAAACAAAGGAAAACAAAAATACCAATGGTAACTGTGTTCCATGAAAAGAAAGATTTACATTATGAAACCAGTTTCATTGCTTTTGATTCAACCAGTCTCATTGCATTTTGAATTGTCTACTTCCTTTTTTTCCAATATGAAACTTCACTGAAACAACATACCTATACAAGTATCAGGAACCAAGGAAAACAAAAATACCAATGGTAACTGTATTCCATGACAAGAAAGATTTAAAACCAGTTTCATTGCTTTTGATTCAACCAGTTTCATTGCATTTTGAATTGTCTACTTCCCTTTTTCCAATATGAAACTTCACTGAAATAACAGACCTATACAAGTATCAGGAAACAAAGGAAAACAAAAATACCAATGGTTACCGTGTTCTGTGTTCCATGACAACAAAGATTTACATTATCGGTGGCTAAGAACTGACTTCTACTTTTCCCTGCTTTGATAGACATAGACTGCTTAGCAAGTGAAAGAAATGACAAGAAAACTATGAATTTGGGATATTTGAGGACTGAATATTTTAAGTCATCATAAAACAATTTTCAATTATTCGTATTTGGTCAGCTTGAGCTCCATCAACATCACGATGTACTCTATGGCTAAGACACTGAAGCTCATAATTAAAATAAATCAAAGAACAGAGAAAACAGACATTATTTTATTTATAAAAAAAATTAATAATAATAAAAAAAAAAGACTTTAGCAGATGTTGAAAGAGACAAATGGTATTAAAACAGACTTCGGCAGCAGTTTAAAGACTTCAAAGAAGCCAGATCACGGGACCTTCCTTTAAGACATAAGGACGCATTCATGTATTGTTTTAATTTTTGAAAAAGCATGTAAAATGTATAAACCAGTGAAAATGGTTCACGAGCTGCATTAATATCTTAACGCATTCTCAAATATCAACTACATATATATACCTTTAGATGGATTCAATCTCGGCAAAATATAATAATAATAATAATAAAACACATCAGAAAAATTGAAAAGAAAACAATGATACTACGAGGCAAAATAGGAGTAATAAATCAATGATCATGGTTTTGTAACTAGTACAGGCAAATTAACGCATAAATTAGCTTGACCTACCAATCCAGATGTCAAATATTTTGCCTTGGAAACTTAGAAATACAAAATTCTTCTCTACCGAGAGAGAGAGTATCCATGATCATATCAACTCTATAAGAAACTAAAACAAATGAGACTAAGAGGAGGAAACATAGTGGGATTTGAGGCAACGAGAAACATCAGTAATTGGTGTATAACAATAATAAGCGTGTGATTTTTCACCTGCCTGCTTGTACTTCTGTTACATAAGTTCCAAGCAAAGAAATATGTCCAGCTTTAGCAGCAAACAACTATGGATTTCAAATTCCTTCTTACTACTGCATGAAGAAATGAGCACCATGAATTCCAAAAGAGGAACTTGGTCTGCGATTTGGAATTCAGTCTTGCATGACCGTTCTAAACTTTTTCTAAGGCGTCTTGCTTCGAACGTTTTGCCTCTGCTCGAAACTAAAAGTGGGAGACAAGCTCTGTGTTTTCTGTGGAGAGCAAGAAGAAACAGAGATCCATCTCTTCACCCGGTGCACAACAATCAGGCTTATAGCTTTTGCAAGTCAATGGGGGATCAAATTGGATGACGTTTGATGTAATAATACGCTGGACCCTGTGGATTGGTGCCTTAACTTGCAGAAGGCGATTGGTGGTAGTTGTTTTCGTTTATTTGTTTTGGATGTGGAGGAATGAGAAGCTGTTCACGGGTTCCAAAATAGTAGCCTTAATGGTGTCTGAATGGGAAGCGATGGTTAAAGAGTTTGGTTTTGAGAGAGTGAAGGTTTCGGCGAGCTTTTCTTCTCCGGCTGGGTTGGTCAACTATTTTCTTGTTTTGTGATGCTAAAGATATTGTGGACTTAATCTCGGCGAAAGGAGAATGTGGTATCTGGCTTCTTCGCAATGATATTGTGCTTGCGAGAGGTTGGTCCCTGCTCTGGACAACCAGAGAAACTAATGCCAGCGTCGATATGGCTGCCAAGCTGGCCTTAAAAGAAGACCGTGATCTGTGGTTCCATGAATTTAATTTTATTGCTTTACCTTCTGTTTTGTTTTTTCAGTTGTTGGCCGAGGCAGCCTGTGGAAGCTCCTCTTTGTAAGCGTTCTTTTGAAAGCCTTTTTACGAAAAAAAAAAAAAGTAATGTGTACTCCGTGGTGATAACCATTTCCAAAAGAAATAGAAGGGAGCTTAAGACTTCAAATCTGCGAACCTTTGCCTCACAGCACATGCAAGCTTCCATTCGCCAATACCAGCCAAGCGTTCAACAACCTTTTGCCTGACCTTGATATACGGTATAAACCCCTTATCCGTCATCAAAATCACAACCTTCCCAGCCAAAAGAAACTCCCCACACTCCAGGCAACACTCAACCACCGATTCATACATCTCAAACCCAACACCGTAACCCTCCCTCTCCACCAGCTCGACCACCTCAACTGCTCTCCACATCTCTCTGTTCGCCCGCAACGTCGCTACCACTTTCGCCAAAGTCCCCTGCCTCGGTGCCAATCCAGCTTCCACCACCATCTGCTTCAGCATATCCACCGCCTCGTTAGCCCTCCTGGCTCTACACATCCAACTCATTACTGCGCTGTAGCTTTCCGAATCAGGAACACAGCCTGCCCCACCCATGCCTTTTAAGACTTTGACCGCCTCCACCTGCTGGTCAACAGCGCACAGAGACAGTATAAGGTAATTGCAGGTACCAGAGTCGGGAGAATATCCGATTGACTGCATTTCCAGTAAGATCTCAGCGACGGAGTGAGATCGGCGGCGGCGTTCCAGCCATGCAGAAGAGAGGAGGAGATGGGTTTGAGGGACTGGGACACAGCCTGAGCGAAGGGTGCGCTGGAGGACGGCAAGGGAAATGGGGAGGGGATTGGGGCTTTCGACAGCGTAGGAGAGGAGGCACGAGAATGCTATCTGCGATCTGAAGCGAGGCCTGAGAGGGATGAACGATTGCAAAATCTCATCGATTAATGGTGCCCTGATGGCCTGGGGATAGGTAGAGAGAAAGGAAAAAGGATTTGGGTTTCGGCAACCTGCTTGTCCAAGGGACGCAAGAACATCAGGAATTTTTTTGTAGCCCTTCGTTTTCACTGCTTCTTTTATGCTTTCTTGGAGAATTTCTGAGGAAGAGACAGAGTGTATCAAACCGCATCGGACATTAGGACGAAAACGTAATAGAGATCTGAAAAATTTCCATGCTCCAATAGCCATGTTTGATACTGTAACAGATTAAGGAAAAGAAACCTGCAGGGTTTATAATGGGTTTTTTTTTATTTTTTTTTCATGACAGTTAAACTATAATAAATTAGGATTTTTTTTAAAGTTTTTGTTTTTAGTTTTTTATTTTTAGTTTTTGTTTATAGTTTTTTATTTATACTTTTGCCAAAAAAACAATGTTTATTTTTTTTTATGCAAAACAAATTATTTTTTATAATTCTTTTTATTTTTATTAATTTTTTTATTTTTTAAAAATTTTATAAATAAATCTAAACAAATTCATCTTCGATTATTGACGATTTAAGATTTTGGCTCCGACCGTAGTGTCCCAAATTTCAGCTTGGACCAGGCTGTCTTGATTCCAGTCCAGAACAAACAATCCTGGCAGTCCCAAGCACTGCCCTGACCGGGCTATCTCTGGTTCTAGCCTGGGCCGGGCAATCCAGGGTTCTAGTCCGGACTGGACTGTCCCGAGTTCCGGCCTCGACCGGGCTGTCCCGGATTTTAGCCAGGATTGAGGCTTGGACCAGGCTGTCTCGGGTTCTAGCCCGAACCGGGCGGTCCCGAGTTCCGGCTCCGACTAAGCTGTCCTGAGTTCCGGCCCAGACCGGGTAGTCCCGGGTTCCGACTCCAACAAAGTTGTCCCAAGTTCTGGCCCGGACTGGACAGTCTGAGGTTCCGACTCTGACTAGGGGTCCCGAGTTTTGGCCCCAACCGGGCTGTCCAGGGTTCCAGCTCGGATTGTAGCCCGAAACGAACGATCCCAAATTGAGGCTCAAACTGGGCTGTCCTGGGTTCCGACCCGAACCGGGCGATCCTGAATTGTGGCCCAGACTAGGCTGTCCCGGGTTCCAGCTCCAACCAGGTGTTCCCAAGTTCTGACCCCAACCGGGCAGTCCCGAGTTCCGATCCCGACCGGACGGTCCCAGTATCTAGCCTTGTTCGAGCAATTCATTATATCGACCACATATGGATAGTGTCAGTATGGACAGCCTCAAATTAAAGTCTTGTTCAAGTTGTCTTATATCTTAGCATTATCAATGACCTAAAAAAAATTGAAAATTGAAAANTCATGTTCGAGTTGTCTTGTATTATTGCATTATCAAAGAAAAAAAATGAAAAATGAAAAAGAAAATGAAAATGACTTTTTAACATTTTTTTTTTAAAGAAAAGTGAAAATAATTTTTAGATTTTAAAAAATGAAAATGGTTATCAAACGCTTTTTTGTTTTTTATTTTTCCAAAACAATAAATGAAAATGCTTATGAAACGCATTTTCATTTTTTGTTTTTAAAAAATTCAAAAACTAAATTTAACAATTATAAATGAATAGGTTATCAAACGAACACCTTAGTATCCATATTTTTTTTTCATAAATCATTTGCTAATTTTGCATTAATATTTTTAAATTTTCAAGTCATTTTCATGTTTATAAAATTACAATAACAACTTTTCCAACTCTAAAAGTGGACTAGAAGGTTAAATGCAGTTAAAGATTTAGAAAAAACTTATAGATTCTTACAAAATTTTATGGATTCAATATAGATTTCACTGAGACTTTTTCATTTATAATTTTTTTTTTTTAAATTCAATGAAATGTAATGGATTGAGAGTTAAATAGATTTTAAAAATCTAAAAATATTTAATTTAGATTTTTTTTTAAGTCTATTAAAATAGTGATGTATTCTAGGACTGGACAAAAACAGATTGGCGCAATGGAAACCGGCTGAACTAAACTGGACAGTTCGGATTCGGTGCTAAGTTTCTATTAAGGCTAGTCGATTTGGTTCTTTTCACAAAAAAAGTGAGTGGACCGGTTTGGTTCACAATTATTATAAAAACTTAATCGAAATGATCACTACCCCTCTTTTTCAAATTGCGCCACATCACCTTTAGTTTTTTTTTATCACAACCATTAATCTTTTGATTTTTCCAAATTAGCCCCCAATCCCTAAAATGTAAAAAACCCTATCTTTTTCTCATTCTTCCATTTCGGCGCCGCTTCCTCTATTTCTCCCACTTCTCTCTAAACTCTCAGCTTCAACTTTCATTTTCATCTTCGGAGGTTAGAGCTAGAGGTGGTCACGAGTTGTCATCAACAATTGTTTCATCTTTCTCGTCCTCCACCAGCATTGAGTCTCTTCATTGACATTCAACAGCATCTGAAGATTTTTTTTCTTTTTTTTTTTTCTGTGAATATGTGAATGTAATATTGGTGGCTTTTTTGAATTTGTATGTGGCTGTGTTTTTCCATTTCTCCATCTTGAAATCCAAACCGACCGATAATAATTGAAATCAATCGATCATTATCTACAATGCTCGGTCGGTTTTGATTGTTATCCAAATAAAAACTGATATTTTTCGATGCAAATCCAGCTAAAAAACCTGCCGAAACTGACCATGACTATCTTTAGTGTATTCAATTTAGACTTTTGTGAAATCTATATAAATCCAGTGATATTCAATTATGACTTTTTAAATATCTATAAATGTCTATTAGTATTGAAAAAATCATTAATTTAGATGGATTTTGTAAAATTATGGATTTTATTAGATTTAAAAGGCTAAATATAAATACTGAATTATTTAACAAATCTAGCATATGCTTCAAAGGTTTCACTTTACAATTTAAAATTTTCACTCAGACTCACGTTCACTACTCATGTTCAGGTAAGCAAACTTTTTATGGTTATGGTTTTTCAATTTAATTTATTTTTTTTATTTTTTTGATATTTATCTATCCAATTTTGCTTCTTCTTTTTTTTTCTTTTTTCTCTTTTTTCTTTCTTCTGGTGATTGGGTTTCGGTAGGGAAGAATTAATAAATAACCATAAAAAATAAAAGAAAGATAAAGACACCGAAGCTTTGGCTGATTCCATGGCCGTGCTGTAGAAAATATGGAAAGAGAATTCTATTGAAATTTGATTACGTCCACTGTCCACTGCGTTTCAGGAAACAAAATAATAAATAGCAAAACGTAAAAAAGAGAGAAACACGCATTTGGTAAGCAGTAGCTCCCAAAGCTTCAAAGCTTTCGTAGTTTTTTTTCTTTTTTGAGATGGAATTCCTTCTCTCATAGAAATCATTGACTTTTATCTCTATAATTTTAAGCTTTAGGTGTCTGAATGGTATCGTTTTGCATGTAACTAGGTATTCACTTTTTGGTTCAAATTAGGAATTATGGGTTTTAGTGGTTTTTTTTTTAAATATTATTATTATTTTTTTGTAATGGGTATGAATAATTTTGTGAATACTCTCTCTGATAATCAATTTTTGCCAATTTATTTTAATCAGATGCATTGCTTTAATCTTTTCTATTCCTCTTTTTGATAGTGAATGATTTTCTACATAATTGCTGACAATAAATTGCAGTAGCTTTGTTATATGTTTTTGGTGATTCGATAATGTATTTGTAATAGAAAAATACCAAAAAATATTGGTTTTTTTATTGATCAAGTAATGCTTTCGAGTTTCTTGTACACAATGGAATTCCCCACCTTTTTTTAAACATTGATGGTTTTGGCAAGTTGGATCTTTCAAACAGTTAATATGTATGAAAATTTTACTATGAAAATTTTGTTTTAGAATTCATACGTTTTTATATTTTATTCTCAAACTACAAAAATCTCTTTCAAAAAACCTGATCAATGATTTTTAGTTTCTTTTTATTACATCCACAGTAAATGTTTGGATAACCTGACTGACAAAACATGTAGTATTACATCCATAGTTTACTATGAAAATGTTTGGAAAAATCTCTATGGAAGAAGCCGCCCAGCACCAATCTCGCCGCCGGATTGCCATCCCTAAATTTTCATCTAATAACTAACATTCTTGGAAAAAGAAAAAAATTGAAAGTCAACTCATTTTCAAAAACTTAAAATTATATGACATTTTGATCCTTAAAGTGTGATTTAATTTAAAATTTAATCCTTCACACTAAAAATTTTTTATTTAATTTCTATGGTTAAATGTGTAGTATTCGTTTCATCTCTTCAATGTAGCACATCAAATAATAAATATATTTTTAAAAAGCATATAAATATAAATATATAAATTTTAATTAATACTTTTTAAAATTCAATTTTAAATAAATTAAAATAATAATACTTTAAAACTAATTTTTTTAAGGCGATGTTTGGCGGGATATATTAACTTGTATAAAGAGGTACATTGTATTAGGTTGCCTTAATATTATGTTCGGTAATGCTTTTTCGTTGTATTATGTATACATTCATCATTTTTTTAATACATCATATGATGTATTTATAATACATCAAAAAAAAATTGTTGGATAAAACACTCCTCATTCTACACAGGTACATTTTTCTTCAATTTCGGGCATACCCACTTTCTTCTCTTTCTTCATCTTTTTCTTCTTCTTCTTTTTCTAATCCATGGAAAACACCAATTTTTTTTTTCTTCTTCTTTGTTTCTTTTTTTCTTTTTATTTTTTATGATTTGGCAACCAGAGTCAATAAGCCTCGCATATTCTGACCTGATACCGTCACTCTCCATGAGTTCTAAAAGTATGGATCTAAGGTTCCAAAGCAATGAAGACTTACTTAGTGGATCCTTTAAGGATACCAATCTATATGCAATCAACACGAAAAGGGTTACCATCAAACCAAATGGCCAAATTTTATATAAAATCATCAATGTATCAAATATTATGGAAAATTTCAAATCAAAACCAACTCCATAAAATTTCTATAATCTCAAATCAATACCATGCTTAAATAATAAATCATATCGGCATAATTATAAATATATGTATATAATTTAACAGCAATTAAATATGCAATCAAATCTATAAAATAGCATAAAATAAATTCATCAACCAATAAACATGCAATTTTTTCCAAATAATATTTAAAAAATAAAGTTCCACTCATATACACAGTGTGATCCTTGTCGGTCTAAGTAAGCTCTTGGTGCACCTCAAGTGTCTAGAAATATTCATAAAATATTAACTTAGCAATTAAAAATTACATGAAGAGCTAGATGAGTCCTTTGGGCTCTAATTCCACTAATAGCACGTCATTTACTAAAATATCCAATAAACTTAGTAATTACACAATTAACCTGACCGGTTACTACCCAAGAATTTAAACTTTTCAATTTCTTCACAATTACTTGAAATTAAAAACTAGCTTAGCCATTCGGGACTTCTAGAGACATAATATTGAACATCCAATTTCAATCAATTTCAAATGGAGATTGTCGAATTTCAATTCGCAAATTGGATCTACCAATTTGAGCATATTTTCGATACAAGTCCACATGCTATAATTTATATACTAAAATGAAATTGAAGATGATAGGAGTGAGTTTACCCTTAATTGCAAGGTTTGACATTGCCAGTGACCGAAATCAAGTTCCACAAACTGTAAATTGGACCAAAGATTTGGGTTTTTGAAATAAGCTAAATTGAACCAATTAAACAATGTGTGAGGCTTGCCCAATAACCAAAGACAGCGTGAGCACCCACTCACCTTTGGTGAGCCCAATCGATGTTGGGATATCCTCATGGATATGTGGAGTCTGAACGGCTTCAAATATGCCATATCAATACCAAAGCTTGTTTCCAATAGGTTGCTCAGCCTCCAAAGGTGGTGATGGAATGGTCTTTTCATGGAAAAACAACACTGGTAAGCTCTCCAAAAAGATAGGGGATTCATGAGCAATGTGCGAGAGACGACGATGGTTCAGTAAAGGCTGGCTTTGGTTTGTTGGGTTGCTGGAAAAGTAAGTTGATGGTGGAAGGGTGCTTGTGGGAGGATTTGCTGCAGAGAAAGGGGTTTTTAATGATGGCTCACAGTGGTTTCGCGTAACTTTAGACACAATTCTTACCGTTCTCCAATGGTTTTTTTGGCAGCAAGCTTGGTATCAACATGTAGGTTGCTGTGAGAGCTTTCCAACAGTATTTGTACTGTAACTTGTTGCAAAGAGAGATATATGGTGGCTTGAAGTGGCATAGTGGAAGGGTCAAAAAATTTCAGATTGGGGGGAAAATGGGTGGCAGCTAGGGTTTTCTAAGTGTGGGTTGCCTTGGGATTTGTGCCATATTAACATTTTTGTAGACACAAACATGTAACAATTGTCCTATGATGTGGACAGATAAATTTTTACAGTCTTTGAACTTAAATGCATATAAAATGATGATACTTTTTTTGTTAAAAATGTACTTAAATTCAAATATGCGAATAAATAATGACATTTCATGTGAGAAAGTACTATAAACTAAGGTCTTATAAATGTGCTAATACCAAGATCCATAATTAAAATGCTACATTCATTTGTCTATAACTTAAAAATTACTATTATAATTTAGATATGTTACCAGTTTATAAACTCGTATTGAAAGCTTCTTAACTATGCTAGATAAAATCCAAAATAAAACTTGCTTATATGAAAAGTCAATGTCAGGCCCACCTCTAGCAAGCATGATCCAAATTGTTAAAATTTGTCAGATGATAAAAATACGGGTAGTTACAGATTGCCCAACCTTTCTTAAATGCACACATTGTCATACTTACCCGCATTAGTTATCTCATCTACAATATCTTGCTTAAATCTTGAAGCTGAAAGTAAATACAATTTTATAAAAGCAATTTAGCATGTCCAACTTAATAAAAATTGACTTAAACTCTAATTATTTTCTCTTTTTTTTCGGCTTTTTATTTTGACATTTTTTCTTCTGGCAAACATACTTCTCAAGTTTAAAAGCCTTCATATATTTGGATAAATGCTCAACAACTATAGGACTATGAAGCCCTAAGATCTCATCATCATTATAAGAATAAGCGTTAGCCGGAAGACTTGTGACATTAATCAAAGGACTACTCCCCCAAAATGAATCATTTTTGCTTTTATTTATTTATTTATTGAAATTCATCAATCTTATTCCACAATACTTAACCAATTTTCATAAAAAATAACACCCAAATCAGCATCATATATTTTTATTTTTTTTGTAGCTTGTACTAATGATAAGCTTCAGGGTCACCTTTCTAATAAAGGAAAATTTTATACACACTCTTTATAATTTAGTATAATTTCAAATATGATTTTTAGGTTCTGAAAATTTCTTAAACACCTTCTGCTGTTAGTAAAATTCTGTTAATTTTAACAGCAAAATGGTATAACAGTCATTTAATATAAAAATTTCTAAAATAACTCTGATTTTTATTTTTTTATTTATTTTTTCTCTCTCCTATCTATCTTTTTCCTCTCTTTTCCATTTTTTTTTTCATTTTTTCTTTATCTTTTCTATCTCTTTTTCTTTCATTTTTTCTTCTTCTTCTTCTTCTTCTTCTCTTCCCCGCACCACGTTCTCTTTTATTTTATTCTTTTTCTTTTTTCTTTACTCTCTTTCTCCTTTTTTTCTTTTCTTTTACTGGTTTGGCCAATTCCTTTGTTTTTTTCCTCTCTCTTTCATTTTTTTTTCTTCTTCTTCTTCTTTCCCCGCACCACGTTCTCTCTTTTTTTTTTCTTTTCTTTTTTTTTCTTTCCCTTTTTTCCCTTTCTTTTTCTGGTTTGGCCAACTCTTTTTTTTTTCTTTCCCCTCTTTCTTTCATTTTCTTCTTCTTCTTCTCTCCCTGCACCACGTTCTCTCTTTCTTTCTTTTTTCTTTTTTTTTTCCTTTTTTTCCCTTTCTTTTTTTTTTGTTTAATAACACACTAATATCAATTTTTTTTTGGCCAACTCTTTTTTTTTTCCTCNTGAGAGAGTGAGAGAATGAGGGGAGAGAAAAGAGAAAGTGAGAAAAAAATATAGGAGAGAGAAAGAAAGAGATAATTTAATTTTTTATTTTTTTAAAAAATTAAATTTTTGAAAATTTATTATTATTTTATTAAAATAAAGGGATTAATATCATTTAGCACTCTGACACAGCAGAGTTGCTGATTTTTTACGGTGTAAATGATGTTTTTGAATTATAAGGAACCTGCAGGTCTAATTTGAATTAGGACCTAAATGCAAAGGATGTTTGTAAAATTTTGCCATCTAATAATCACAAGCAACTTTAGACTTTTCATGAGATTTTTTTTAGATTTTTTTCTCCATTATGCTAATATATATATATATATACTTTTTTTTTAAACTTGTTTACTTTTAATTTTTTTTTTGGTGAAACTGTTTACTTTTAGATAATTTTTTTTGGTCAATACTGTTTACTTTTAGTTTGATAAGACTGATAAAGAATGCTCGCATAAAATCACTTTAAATTTAAACATTCAGCATGCACATTTAATCTTATACTTATTTTTATTAACAAATAGTGAAATATGCTTCTTTTCTTTTATCTTCAACAAAAATAGTTTCAGCCACATTTAATAAATCATGTATTTCATCAATACACAAAAAAAAAAAAAAAATATTCACACTATAGCTTCCCGATAAATTCTTTTTGAAATTCTTTAAATTTGAATTAGTGTATGCATTGTAAAATTGCTTTTTCTATTTCAAGAAGTGTTACACATGGAACCCAAGTAATAAAAATTAGAAAATCAACCCGATGTTCCTTTTCAACTTTACTTCTCAAAGCATTATCATATTGCTCAATAAATTGCTTCAATGTTGTCTTTAAGTTTATATAATTATCAAATAATGCATTCAAACTTTCACTTCATTGTATAGTTGACATTATAGTCCAAAATGTATTCTTTACAAAAGCAGGAACTAAACGATACATTTTTTCATACAAATTACCCAACCAAATACTGTCATGAATTTTAAATTCACTAATGAATTTTCCCCATTTCATTTCAAATTGTTCTTTTTCCCAATGAATCATAGATTATATAGCTCCTTAACTTTGCTATTATATTTTTCATAATATGTCGTAACATTAATACTACATGTACTAAAATATTCACCAAAATTATTTACAAAATGACAAATTTTAAGATACTATTAGTTGGTATATTCATATAATATAAACATGGATAAATGAACTTTTAAATAGATAAGTGAATCAAAAAATTAAACCAATTAAATATTGCTACATCATCCGTCATATCATTTAGTAAAGACATTTGATCAATAATATTTTGTTAACCAACGATGTCGAGTGTCAGGAAACACACCCTCAACTGCTTTTAGCATTGTTTTTCTCTTGATAAGTTATTATGGTATTGGGTGCACATCCAGACATACATGCATTTCATGTCCTAAACATCTGAATAATTGTAGCGATATCCTCATTTAATAATAACCCACTTCCAAATAAAATTAATTGTCCATGGTGGTTCACAACTACAAAAAGTGAAAAGGGCATGTCATACTTATTTGTCAAGTATGGTGTGTCAAATGTACTACATCACAATTTTTTTCATATGCGGCCTTATTCTTTGCATTGACACAAAAAAAGTTTTTAATTCAAGATTTGTCATCCACATCTATCATATAGAAAAAGCTTGAGTTTTTCGCTTGCATTTGAGCAAAATAATTATAGATCTTTTAAACATCTCCAACACCAACTTGCAATCTTCAATTTTTGTCAATGTCATTTCTACAATCTTTCTCCAATTATGGGACATTAAAATAACCACCAGCTTTTACTACAAATGATTGGTAATTCTTGGTCACACCAATTCCAGCTCGATCATTCAATTGAAGTTTTCTTTGTGCACCTATACCTATTTCTCTATTATATGGATATAATCTAGATTTTTGAGGACTCAAATGGTGGTTACGCTCAAGTATAATGTAATTAATCTTACACTTCTCATCTACAAATACAGTAGCATTAAGCTTGGCCTTTCACTCTATTCTTGTTAATGGATTTGGAATAAAGTATTTCTATGTTTCAGTATTTCTTCGCTAGAGAACAAAAAAAAAATCTTTAAATTATCATTTGAGCACATAAGTTTTCTCGTAACTCCAATACATTCATGTTTCCCATATTGTTTATATACAAAAAGAGATTCTCCAAGGAGTAAAAAAAATTCCAACTTTGGGTGCTTTTAAAATCTCATTTCTACCTCTTATTTATCCCTATAATCTTCATAACTCATATCAAACATATTTTCTTCTTCTGTTGACATCTCAATCAATTTGTACAATATGTTGATACACAACAACAAAATTTAAAAACTAATTGATTCACGATATACGCATATAAGTATTAAAAATCAAAACTTAAAAAACAATATATGAACTCTATTTCAATCACAATCGCAATAATCAAATTTTAAAATTATAAAAAAAAAAATCAAACTTTAAATTTTCAAATTCGGACCTGTGTTTTAAATTTAAAGTCCAAATTAAATACTCGAACATGAAATCCAGCTTAATGCTAATAAAGCTTAACACCAAATTTTAAAATTTTAAAAATTAATTTTTTCTCTAGCCCAAGAAATTCAGCCCAAATGTGAACTTTTAGATTTAGACGGTCTGTACAGTCCAAATTTAGACCTCTAATTACAGCTCAGATGTCTTGCACATGGTAAAGATTGTTAAAAGCAATAAGGACAAAAATGGCAGGAGTTCCAGAGCTATAACGCTCTTCGAGGCATGAAAGTCCTCATCGTCGATTATCGTTTCCTTTGGTGTTTAATTTCCTTTTCCTTTCCTTCGGAGTTTTCCGGCATGACTGGGACGCAGGGGTCCTCCTACATGGGTCAGAAACAAGATAGGGCTATCTTAATACAAGAGGCTCTTAGTAATCTATCACTACAACCAAAAAGCACAACGGGAGAGACAACCACTGATAGAGTGCTGGTAGGGAAAATTATCACAACAAGATTGTTCAGAAGATTCACATTATCAGAGATAGTCCAGAAAACATGGAGATTGAAAGCAAGAGTTCAGATAAACAAATTATCAGATAATGTTTTCAAATTTATTTTTGGAAACAGGGCATACAAGGAGTTTGTTTTCAAAAGCAGACCTAGGTCTATTAATGGAGCAATTCTGGTGTTGAAGAAGTGGTCGGAGGATAGGGTGTTTTCTGATATATCCTTTGAATTGACAATGTTCTTTGTCCAAATACATGGACTCCCTCTATCTTCTTCCATGAAGGAACGATGGAAAGCATTGGGAAACAAATAGGCACATTACACGCAGATTCCATCAACAACAAGTGTGTTGTTTAACGCTGATTCCTCCGCATCAGGGTGGATATTTTGGTGGAGGAACCCTTACCGGCTGGATTTTTCCAGAGAAGAGTAGAGGACGAGGACTACTGGATACAGTTCAAGTACGAGCAGCTGTCCGATTTCTGCTACAAGTGTGGAGTCATTAGCCATGTGGCAAGCCGATGTTCCTTCGAAGATCCAGCAACAATCACAACGGCGAACGGTATTAGCACTAAGCTATTCGGCCCTTGGCTGAGATCGGAGCATAGCGGAAGTCTGTGTTTCGTTAATCCAAAGTCGCTGAACAACCAGAGTGCTATCTCGCCGGCGGTCATAGAGACAAAGGGGAAAGAAATTGTTGTTCCCGAGGGAGGCGCTCTCATCGAGAACCTAACCGAGTACTTCGCGGAAAAGAAAAGGTCTAATCCACATACCTATAGCATGCAACAAAAGAAAGCAGATGTGACTTATTAGAATGAAATGGCAAAAAGCCATGAATTGGAAGCATTTAACCGTACATTGATAGGACTCGATTGGGAAAACATGAAAGACTTACAGGATGCCGTAATAGAGAGGATAAGAAGAGATAACTGTAACCCTAGGGATATCACCCCCTGGGCTACAGACATAATACATAATATTGTGGCTTTTAATGTGACAGAAAGGAAAAAGGTGGGCCAGCTGAATTTGGGCCTGGGCATACCGAGAGTTGGACCGGCTTCAGGAGAAAAAAGGCCGCTTGGAAGCCCAACTGACAATTCAAATGGGAAAAAGCCAGCCCTATTCTTCCTTGAAGGGTTATCCAAGAATAAATGCTATCTTAAAGATTTGGAGGGTGGGTCAGATATGGACCGAGAAAATGATACCAGGAGCTTGACTGATTATTTATAAATAAGCTTTGAGAATTTAACTGTTTCTAATCCTATGGGTAGCAGCTCTAGCCAAGTCTCGAGGAAAGAAGTGAGTAGGGGAGCGAAAATGATAATATTCGTATCAATAAGAGAAGTCAAACTACCAGGTCACGGAAGAAAGAGGCACGAATCTGGATGGATCAACAAAATGCAGATGAAAGGGAGAATCGAGATCAGCGGGATTTTTAATTGGGCGAGGAGGCAGGCCTTCACATGCGCCCCCATCGCCACTGAAAATGCTTTCATGGAATTGCAGGGGATTGGGTCACCCTGACTCAATCAACTACCTCAAGCAGGTGGTTAGGAATCAAAATCCGGACTGGACTTTCTTAATGGAAACAAAATGTAATCAGATTAGGATGGAGAAGATCCGCAAGAAGCTGAATTTCCCCAATTTTTACACGGTGGAAGCTCAGAGGAAGGCATAGGGTATGGCTGTAATGTGGAAAGAGGAGATAAGTATTGACTGCACTGAGAAAAACAGTGGGATCATTAAATGTGTGGTCTTGGATGCTGAAGGAAACCCGGCTTGGAATCTTTTGGTGTGTCATGGAACACCCTACGAAAGAGAAAAGAGAGGTTTTTGGGACTCTCTGGAGACTATCACTGAAGGCTGCATAGAGCCTTGGCTGATTATTGGTGACCTTAATGAAATGTTAGATAGCCATGAAAAACAAGGAGAAAGACCTGTATAGAAGAAACAGATGTTCCTAAAAGCTTTCATGCGTGAAATGGGAGGTATTGATCTGGGCTACATTGGCTAGAGGTTTACTTGGAGCAATGGTAGGGAGGGTATGGCCAATATAAAAAAGAGACTTGATAGAGCTGTGGCAGATCACAGGTGGATCGTTAAGTTCCCTAAGGCAGTGGTAGAACACCTTCTTTCAGAATGCTCAGACCATTGCCCTATTATGCTAAGAATGGAAGGAACTGAACCTTTTATCAAAAGACCTTTTCGCTTTTTTAAAGCTTGGATATCAGATGTCTCTAGTTTCAAAGTGATTGAAAGGGCTTGGGAAAAAGACTGGAAGGATGGTGTGGAATGTCATCAACTTAGGAGAAGCCTCTTTAACACTTCGAAGGCCTTCAGATACTGGAATAAAGAACACTTTGGGCAAGCTAATTCTAAGATCAAAACCTTTGAAGAAGAATTGAAGTCTCTTAGCTTAAATTCCATGCACGATAACTCCAGGAGGAATCAGGTCACAGAGGAATTATGTACTCAGAGAGCAAGAATGGAATCCATCTTGGGCCAAAAGTCGAGGAGGTGCGGCTCAAAGAAGGTGAATAAAATTCCAAGTTTTTTTATACGAGTATTGCGGTCAGACGGAGAAGAAATAGAATTTGGGCAATTAAGGATGGCTCAAAGTGGATTAACGATAGGAAGGACATAAGTGACTATTTCATTGCAAAATTTCAAGAGCTGTATAGGTCGAGCCACCCTAGCATCCCCACAGATTTAAACGGACTAGGCGCTGATTACATTATGATGCAGGAAAATTTGGATATTATGAGCATACCTTTAGAAGAGGAAGTAAAGAAGTGCATAGAGAAACTCCATCCCTTAAAAAGCCCCGGACCCGACTGGATTCCCGAGGATTTTCTTTCGAAGCTATTGGAATACAATTAGGAATAGAGTGGTTCGGTTTGCCCAAGAGTGCTTCAAACTGAAGAAAGTCCCTTTCAATGCTAATAGGACTTTCATTGTTCTCATCCCTAAGACGAAGCAACCTTCGAATTTCAATCACTTTAGACCAATTAGCCTTTGTAACTTCGTTTACAAAATTGTCTCCAAGATAATCACGGAGAGGCTGAAATTGTTCATGAACAGAATTATATCGCCAAATCAGGGGGCGTTCGTGGAGGGGAGTTGGATTGCGGAAAACTAGTTGATTGCCCAAGAAGTTATACACAATATAAGAAAGCATAGAGGGAAGAATGGTCTTATGATGCTCAAAGTGGATTTGAAGAATGCTTATGACCTGTTGGAATGGGATTTTGTTGAGAAAGCTTTAAATGCTTGGGGTTTTTCAGTGGATGTTCAGCAGGCAAGGCAATCCTTTGTCTCCTTAACTGTAACACCACACACTCTTTCTAACTAATATTGTCTCCAATTTAGACACCGCACTTCAGACGGTATGGAGTTTTTGGTCAAACTTCCCAGGGGATCACCCATCCTAGGAATGCTCCCACTGGAGCACGCTTAACCCCATAGTTCTTCCAACTCTGAAGCCAAACGCTCTGAAAAGGCCTTGGTTGTTAAGAGAGTGCTCACTTTACATTTGAACCATTACCACATGACCCCATTTCCACACCCGGGCGATGTGGGATTGGACACCGATCTTTGCCAGTAAGGTAGCCTGCCAGTGCCTTTTGCACCCGCCCACACTTACTCTAGCTTTTTAGATCCGAGTCGTCACATTAACTTTTCGTTTTATGTGCAAAATTTTTGTCAAGATCTTTAGCTCGGGAAGAAGAAGAAAGACAGTTTAATGAAATAAAGATAAGCCGCAATGCTCCTTCAATATCACATTTGATGTATGCAGATGATCTGATTATTATGTGTAAGGCAAAGGAGGATGAAGCAAGGGCAGTCAAGATAAGTATGGAGCAATTCTTTGGATGGTCAGTGCAAGAGATCAACATGGAAAAATCTAGTATTCTATTCTCAAAGAATACGGGCCATTTTGATTGTGGGGCTGTGAAAGGGGCTTTCGGGTTCAAGGAAATGTCTCGGGATTCAATCTACCTAGGGAACACTCTCTTTTTAGCAAGAACAAAACAAAGGATTTCAAGAGTTTGAAGGACAAGGTTAGTAAGAGGCTTGAGGGATGGAACATAACTCTTTTGTCAAAAGCAGTAAAAGCAACCCTTATTTCTTCGGTCATCCAAGCCATCCCTACTTATACGATGTCGACCTTCTGGATCCCCAATGGGTTGTGCAAAGAACTTGATGCTCTGGCTCGAAGGTTCTTGTGGGGGGTAAAAAGGGATCCAATAGATTCGTTGCTTTGAAAGCATGGAAAAAGTTATGTTAGCTTAAGAAAGCAGGGGGGCTTGGCTTTCAGTTTTTTAAGGATATCAACTTAACTTTGCTAGCGAAATTAGGCTAGAAGGTGGCTGTAGGAGAAGACAGCTTATGGTGCAAATCATACGGGCAAAATATTTGAAAGATAAATCCTTATTTGAAGTTGGGAAAGCTAAAAGAGCTTCCCCGGGGTGGCAAGGAATAATCAGCTCTAGGAATTTCATTATGAAAGGAGCGGGCTTTAAGATTGGAGACGGGCTAAAGATTAACCCTTGGAAGGATCCTTGGATCCCGAATTTCCCTAGAAAGATCCTGGTTGTTAAACTTGGAGTTGACACTAGCTGCTGGTCAAAGGTTTTTAATTTACGTTTAGATGATGGTTCCGGTTGGGATGCTAGGGTGGTCCGAGATATTTGTGAGGAGGATTCAGTTGAGGCTATTATTAACTTGAATTGGCCTAATGATAGCTCTGAAGATCGGCTTTTCTGGTGTGGGAATAATTCTGGTTTGTTTTCAGTGAAAAATTGTTATGCAGTGAATTTGCAATGGTGATAGGTTAAACTCGGGTTTGTGGAGTGCTTTATGGAATTCTCATTTGCATGAAAGACTAAAAGTGTTCTTATGGCGTGTGATGGCTAATGTTTTACCTACAAAGGAGATTTTTAAGTCATAGGTTTGATGGCATGGATGATGTCTGCTCGGTTTGTGGAGAGTGTGTGAAAAGCTCTTTCCATTTGTTTAAAAGATGTCATGGTTTCAGGGCGTTGGCTTTCGCAAGCAGTTGGGGGAGCCGGACTGAAGCTTGGCCGATGAATAATGTTGAGGAACTCATGGAATTCTGCTTCAATCCTCCGGCCGAGTGCAGAGGGAACTTGGAAAAAGAAACCTTTCTGACTTTTGTGGTGACTCTCTTCTATAGTTTTTGGAAGGTCCGGAACGAGTGCTTGTTTGGGAACAAGTTTGATTTGGTTGAGGCAGGGAAACAAATTGTTTTTAAAGTGTAAGAGTTTGCTGGAGCCCTTCATTACCAATCCTCCTTTCTGGAGAAGAAACCAAGAGAGGGATGGACCATCCCAATGCCTGGTTGGTGGAAAGTTAACTGTGATATGGCATGGAAAGGAGGGGTTGCAGCTCTTGCCATGGTAGTTCGTGATGAAGATGACCTCCTTGTTTTGGCTGGTACTAAACTTTCCCCGGTGTCTTCAGCTGTGGAAGCAGAATTGAAAGCAAATGAATGGGCAGTAACGATTGCTGACAATAAACCTTAGAACAAGCTCAGCTTCTCCTCGGATGCTTTGGTAGCGATAAATGAAATTCTAATAGCTAGGGTGCCCTCAGGTTGGCATACAAGTGATTCGGTTAGAGTTATTAGGTCGGTGTTGGATTGCAAAGGCTGGGAGATCTTTTGGAATGATAGATACTCAAAAAAGTTTGCTAACTTGCTGGCCAAGAAAACTTTGGCCAATAACTGTAACTTTTTATTTTTTTCTTTTAACCTTGGTAATCTTCCCAATGATCTGTGTGATGTATATGCCTCAAATCTTATGAGAAGAGACACTGTGTATCTTATGAGAAGAGACACTGTGTAATCCCCTCTCTGTGGGATTTTTTGTGCTTAATAGCAATTTTCTTTTTATCAAAAAAAAAAGGGACAAAAATGGAAATGGAGATGGAAAAACAACTAATATGCACACTCACTCTGTTTTAGGAATTATTTACCAAAAAAGAATATTGGAAAAAAAAAACTTGGAAAGCCGAGACTAGCATTGTCATTAATAACAAATTCTAATTTAGTTTCATATATATACTTTTTTTTGTGTCAAGCACCATGCGTCATCAAAGAAAGAAAGGTTACAAAGTAAACCTCAAAGGGATCAGTAAAAAATTTTCAATACTCGCCGAATACCAACTCCTATCACAATGAAATAAAGCCCATATATGAATCTCACATTTATTGATACTTCCGCAGTTACTAAAAATTTGCTCGGGAATTACTTTCCATTCCAAAAGAAAGTTCCCTAAAAATCATCATTAACTTCCCTAGGGAAGCAAGTAATCTGCAGATATCCTAAACTATCAAAAAGGGATTCATATCATTTAAAACACCAGCCAAAAAAAAAATATGTAAAAAAGATTTTTCATCAATAATTTCTGGATTTTAATCGCCCAATGATTAAAAAAGAAAAAGAAAAAAGAAACCTCTAATGTTTAACATTCCCTGCTTTCTATTCATTCTTTATTAATTTTGCAAGCAAGGCAATATAACATTTTATAGTCAGGGCAGGCGACGCCCCTGCTTCATCGTATTGACTTGCTTGCCAACTTACATACGTCTTGCTCAGAAAAGGCAAGAAAAGGCAATTAGCCGATCGATCAATTATTTCCCAGTGGATGATGTTGACGTTGACGGAAGTGAGGTCGAGGGCATAAGCAAGTAGTGTCATACATGACTAGTCTTGTTGCGCTAAGGCACGAGTCTACAGGTATCGATATACCTAAAATATGCTATAACGAAGTTATCCATCCCATAGTGAGACATACAGGGAGGTCGAATATCAGGGTCTTAAATGATTGGTAACTACTCAAGCAAAAGGCACGATTAATGTTTGAATCTTGGCTTGAAATTCTATTTTGTACACAACTCGAAACAAAATTATTTTAGTTCAATGACGAAAAGCACTATAAATTTTGACATTGCCTCTGAGCTTAGCATTACCTTCATCTATGCTGCAATCTGCATTACATGTTTTCTCTTTCTTTCTTTTGACCATTTTTTGTCTCCCCCAGAGAGAATTTTCAGTCTGTATAACTGTTGCAATCAACTTTTACAGTTGAAGTTGGCATCTACTGTTAATGGAAAGAACCACCTGAGACAAGGCACTTTATCTATTTCATGCACTAAAAATATCTAGTACGACCATATCCAAAATCAGCCAGCATATAGGCCCTGAAAGATAATATGACATGGTTACAACAACTTATTAAGCAGAACTCAAAGAAAAATCAGAAAAAGTATTTGAGAATATTACCATAACAGAAATTGTACGTATTGGGTTACTCCAATGATAACCTCTTCTTTTACGTCTAGCACGCCGTTGAAATATCCGAAAAGCCACCACAAAGCTAATTAGAAACAGCTGTAGAATTATCACTATCTTCAATCCTGTAACCATAAAGCCCAACGACCTTTAATTTAATATCATATTTAAGTGGCCACACTGTCATGTAAACAAGAATACCTTTAAGCTTCTCAATCAAATCGTCCAAGCTCATTCTGGTTTTGGTTTCTCCATAAATATTGCCCAGATCACCGACTCTTAATATACCATGGTCACTTTTGTATACAACACTCCCACCCATGCTGCATGTGTGGGGACAATTGATGCTTCCATCATATTCATCACTTCCATCACAGCAATCTAAAATATATTGAATTGACAACTGACATCAATTTGAGGACACAACAGTGACACCAAAAAAATATTAATTTATTAAAATGCAAAATGGAATCCTCTGACCAAGTAAGATGCAAAATAGGACTCGATTGGTATAAATAAATTGGTTGGTAGCAAGTGGTATAGATAGAGTAACTATGTAATTTCTATAAAACCATTTTGAGTGACCAAGCAATTGAAAAAAGCCATTTCAATCAGCAATTTAATCTTAGTTATCCTAACTAGTCAGAAAGCTCATGACTTAATGCCATTAACTGGCCATTTTAGACCCTACAAGTAAATTATCTACCTTTTCAAAGTTCAAACCATATATATGTTGCAAGAGGAAGATCACATTGCATCACATCACATTTCCAAGACGATTACAAACTATACTACAAACCTAAATTTCTAGCCACCCTGAACCATACATATATATTTACCTGGTGGAACTAATTAAAGAAGCCTTAATTGCTTTTAGTTATCTGGGTGAATTATATAATACTTACCACAAAATCGATCATTAACGCGAGAAGAAAATATAATCTGCGGTGTGCTTCCTAAATTCTTACAATAGAATTTGCCTGCAGGACAAGCTGAAGTCCCTGCAAATGAGAAGAAGGCCAAACAGTCATCACAGTTGAAATTTGAAACAGCATTTATGCACAAATTACATTACCTCTGGATTGTAAACAAAAAATAAGGGTTTGAATACAAAGAGATTAAAAAAAAGAGGCTCCCTTCACTTCTACAGTCAACAAACTTATTATTACATTGATAAAAGCAACATTTTTTCATGGCATGAAGCCAGACCATCCTTCCAACATTTTAAAGTATAAATAGTAAATAAAACAAATTTTTAACAATAACTTATGTCTCATTGGCTTTGATAATTTTTTTTTTTTGGTAATCTCCTTGCTTTTGATCAAAGTTGTAATCTTAACATATTATTGAGGACATAGATTTGCTTTTTCGTAACTAAAACAGACACTAACATTAAATATTATAGCAAAATGCATCAAAGCTCTCCATTAGATTATTGCAATCTTCCATTCAATTGATCATTGAACTAATTCAAAAGTTAATTTTGAAGAATCTCCAGTAAAAAAAAAATATAAATGTGTCTCTAGTATAAGAACTTGAATTGAGAATCATAGTTCTCTTCTCTATGTCTCTAGTCTCCACAAAGAAAATTAGCTGGTTTATCAATCTCTCTTCCGTCCTCTCGTCCAAGATTTTAAGTCATGCAAACCAAAGTAAATTCACTTGAACATCGATATATCTAAATCTTAGCTATTGTTATTATTATTATTATTAATATCATTATTATTGTTTTATTATTTTATTTTATCTTTTTTACTTCTTTCCTCCCCTGCAACAGTGAAACATTTCATCACATACAATTCGAATAAACTGGTTCAAAAGCTTGGTGCAAACTCCACTTTACCATTAAAACAATTCATTAGGTTCCTTATTTAACATATCATAGATACCATTCACTCACCTCTTCACATGTCATACAACAACGTAATAGGAACCTGGTGACATGAGCTGGACCTAACCCCTTACCAGAGTGCATTTGCACAAATTATATGCAACTATATTCTCCAATACATTTTTTGTTTCCGTGCCTTTGGTAAAAACTCTATGGAAAAATCTGGTTTGAGCATTCACATTTGAATTTCAAAACTTTTCTGAGCTAAATTGGTGACTTTTTATTTACTAATTTTAGGACTTGCTAACATTACGACATTTGGAGACTTAGGAACATTTTAATGATATCCTACTATTGGTAATCGGCTAATAAATAAGATGAATCTTATTTTTACATTTCTAGTTTTTTCATTTTAGTTACTTTACCATATTATTGGATTTAGTTTCGACAACAAATTCAACTGTGCAGCTTGAGTTTAAGGTTTTGAAAACTTTGGTTGGGAAAAAAGTCCCATGGTCCTGGGCCTTGGTAATTTTACCAGGCTATACCCTATACTGTTTTAAGTTAATCTCTTGGTAAAGTTGATTTAGCATTAAGATTCAAAAATTTTCTATGTTAAATCCAAGATTACCATTATTATACTTTCTTTCATATTCTAAATTTGGTCCTTGTATTTCCAGCAAAAGAAAATCAAATATTTCCTTTCAGCTTTTTTCTTTGGAGTGGAACAAAATTGACCATCTCATTGCACTAGCAGTACCCAAATCCATATCATATATTAAAAAGGAAAAATAAAATAAAATAAAAAATGCCAAAAATCGAATTTATTTATTTTTAATCAATCCAATAATAAATTTAAAAATAAATTTATAGTGAGATCAATTTAATGACTAGAATACCAAAGAAAAATACCGGGCTCATCCGTTCCGTCAACGCAGTCGCAGAAATTGTCATTGAGACGGTCTCTGGTGAACACTTTGGACCCGTCCTTGCACTTAATCACCTCCGAAGCAGAGTAGTTATCATCTGCAAACCATAGAAAAAGATTTTTAATCTCAGAGTTTCAATACGGAAAGAAAATTTTCCAAATTGGAATCTGGATAACGTCCAGAGAGAGCCTGAAAACCTAATTATCGGGATGGAAAAAGACCCCTCGAGGTTTTGTACGGGTTGATTAGGTCTGTAGAAAAGAGGTACCGAGAGGATGAGCTCCGAGAAGAGGAGGAACGGAGGATGAACGGACGAAGGACAAAGGAAGCAGAAAACAGATAGAGAGAAGAAGTATCAGAGCCGCATCCATGTTTGTTGTGATTTGTTTGGAACTCTGCTTCGGAGATTGCGCCAAAGCTACTTGTAGTAGCGACACAGACAGGAACTTTTGCAACTAAGTGGTAGGAGTGTGCATCGGTTACGATCATACTTATTTTGAAAATAATCAATCCGATTCAATTAGCGATTGGTTTTTTATTTTTCAATCCAATTCGATCTGATCTATACATTAAATTCAATCCAATCCAATAAGTAATTGGATTGGATCAGTTTGGTTGATCGGTTTCGCTTAAATTTTTATTTAATATTTTTAGACTTTTCAAAATTTAATTTTTGAACTTTTTTTATTTTGAATATTTGACATTTGAGCTATTTTTTGTACCAAAAATTTGTTGTACTTAAATTTTGTTTAAAATATTATGTTTTTTTAAAAACCTAACACATAAAATGCCCACTAAGTAATCCATAAAAAATTATATGTTTTTTCAAAACCTAACACATAAATCATTAAAAACCTAACATGACAAATAAACATATTAAACTAAAACAAAATTATTACACTAATACAATAATCGAGTAATCCAACTCTAAATTTAAGCTAATATAACAAAGCCTACATACTAATAATATTAAACTAATTTTCATATGTTTTATATAAAAAAAAAAAAAAGGTGGTCGGTTTGGATTGAATCGGTTTTGGTCGGTTTTTAACACCCTAAACCGATCTGAACCGAACCGACCTTCAGTTTTTAATTTTTCATAACCGATCCAATCCAATTACACTAAAATAATCGATCCGATCAGATTGGATTTGATTGGATCGGTTGTTTTAATCGGTTAGTCGGTTTTTTTGCACACCCCTACTCAGTGGGGGCTATACTTTAAAAGACTTTAATAACCTTTTATTGAGTTTATTTAAATTTGATTTTGAATTAATAAATGCATTTTAGTATTTGTAGTTTGTTAAATTTTTATATTAGGTTTTTAAGTTTCAAATGTATTATATTAAGTTTTAAATTTATATTTTATGTCATATTAGGCTTTTAAGATTCAAGTGTATCACATTAAGCTTTTAATTTATATTTTATGTCACATTAGACTATCAAATTTCAAATATATTACATTAAGCTTCTAATTTATATTTTTTTGCCAATTTTTAAAAATATAAATAAAAAATCATCTAATTTTCTTTTCATCTAAGACTTTTTATTTCATCTTAAATTACTAAAAATAATTATCATAAATTTTTTTATCCTATATATTTTTCATCATGATATTTTTCATCATAATTTTTTTTTTAGTTTAGGATGAATAATTTTTTTGGAGGAATAATAATAATTTTTTAAATATTTTAGAAAATTGGTAAAAAAAAAGAATTTTAGAGTTATTATAATGCATTTAATAGATTCGGTTAAATTTAATTTAATTCGACTAAATTATAATTTTTTACAAAGTAGAAAGTATTAAATGATAAAATTAATTGTAGTACTTTTTATTTAAAAATAAATAAAATTCTAGAAGGTTTTAAAGTACATTAATTATTTATTGTAGCATAAAATATAAATTGAAAGATTAATGTAATACATTGAAATTTGAAGGCTTAATGTGACATAATTGTAAATTGAAGGCTTAATGTGATACATTTGAATCTTGAAGGCCTAATGTGGTATAAAATATAAATTTGAGGCTTAATGTAATACATTTGAAACTTGAAGGCCTAATGTGAAAATTTAGAAAACTACAAAGTACTAAAGTGTATTTATCCCTAATTTTTATAATTAATGAGTTTTGTAAATTTTAAACAATTTTATAAATTTTTAAATATAATAAAAACTTCGTAGTAATATAATTGTATTTTTTACATTAATAAAAATATTTAAAATATATATATAAATTATCTTAATAAAAAAATTATTTTAAAAATAATATTCAAAATTCATAATTATTTTTATTTTTTAATATTTATTTTTAATATTTAAAAATATATTAGATATTTTACAAAAGTAAATGAATATATAACGAAAAAAAAGACAAAAAAAATAGTAATCTAGGACATTTATCAAACCAAATCAAAGATTTATTACACTTTAATATATTTATATATATATATAAATCAAATGTTTAATTTTTTCTAAAACATATATATATATATATATTGTTAATTATTAGCAAATATAAAAGAGAAAATTAAAAAAAATCCATAATAATTTTTTTTAATTTTGATTTTGCAATAGAGAGGGAGATGAAGAGGGAGAAGAAAAGAGATGAAAAGAAAATAGTTCCAAAATGATGTATAATATAAATTTATTTGGAATCAATTAAAAATCTTTAAAAGTTTACAAAAATTTTAGAAGAGAGTGAGATTTTTTTTGTGAGCAAAATATTTCTATATGTAACTAAAAAATCAACAAAAGTCTTTTAATTATAAAAGTATTTAAAAGTAGTTGATAAATTGAATATCTCATGACTTTATAGACTTTTAGAAATTCTTAATTGAATATCTTATAACTTTTATAGAATTTTTTAAAGTTTAAACTGAATACCTCATGGCTTTATAAAAATTTTAAAAGTCTATATTAAATACACCTAATATTTTTAACTTTATAAAAATATTTTAAAATTTTAATTAAATACACCCATTGGAAGAAAAAATAAGGATATATTACATCTTACACTATAAAATTTGCTTTAATTATAAATTGATCTCATTTGCTCCAATTGCATTTACTTCCCTAGAAATGGCAATTGGGTTGGGTAAATTTGGGTTATGGGAAAATCCGAGCATATTAGTTAACAACCTCACTTGATTGTAATCTAATATGATTCTTTGCTAATTAAGTTTTATACAATCCAATCCAATCTGACAGGTTTCTCCAATCCACTTTTGTCAGGACCGCATTACCAAAGTCCTGACTGCAGGACTTAATCACGCTGACTAAGTCCCTAAGCAGTCAACTAACACCAATATTTACTAAATTCCACAACCAAACTCCTAAATGCCAGAAAATTCAATAGAAATTTCGGCAGAATTTCGTCTGTTTTTGGAACATTCCCCAAATACATATAATTGCAAATCCTGCAAGAAAACACATTCATATACATAATTCAATCTACCAGCACACATTCCCACACATAAAC